>LTAE01014216.1:0-11648 GCA_001647135.1 Pontederia paniculata | reverse complement strand
TTCAAAAATCTTATTGAAGTTTGATTAGCATATTGAGAGTTGATCCATCCAACTTCGAAACTTCTTAAATGATGATGCATTGAATCATTGGAAGTTTTAAGTCTTCATTCCACCTATCCTTAGTCTCTTAAAGAACTTATTAGTAAACACAATTCAATCCAAAACATAAAGAAGGATGATCAATTATTAATATGAAATTTAACACATAGAGTTATCTTTCTCAAATTAATCCCTTTTGGATAGTTATAATTAGTCGAGGTTTGTATCATCAAAACATAATGGTTTAAGGCATAAAGTCTATGTTCCAACAAATATGATTCTGACTAATCTTAGACACACCACATCAAGTTTTTGGCACCATCAATGGAGAAGCAATAGCCAACTTTTAGGAAATCATTTCGAATTGTGAATATTATTATTTCCATTGTTCACATCGTCACAAACCATTCCTAACCTGTGAATATTATTTTTTCTAACAACTTCAACCCCTATTTTCTTTTCCTTTTATTCTTCCTTAACTTTGATGTAGTGCATGCCAAGTTCTCGAGCTATCAAAGAAAACTACTACTACATAGAGCTTAAGAAAGAATTCAAAAGAAAGAGAACGCAACAAAGACTAATTTCTGATTTGCAATTGAGGTTTGCTGAGTTGTCAATTTCTGCAAATCTGGAGTTCGAATCTCACACACCAGTCACATTGTAGCTTGAGTACAAACCTGATATAACAGAAGCTGAAAGACCAATTATTCAATTCAATTCCGACACACCTGAAACATCTAAAACTCAAGATAACCAAATCACTATAGAAACAGAGTTAGCAGCTCAAGGTCCAAGATGCCTGAAAGATACAATTCTCACTTGTGACCAACAGAGCCAAAACACCAAGAGTTCAACCTATGGCTAATGCTAATTTCTAGTTACAACCTACCCTTGTGACCTTGATTCAGCAAGACCAATTTGGAGGGGCAATCACTGAAGATCCAACCCAACATTTGGATAACTTCATGAAGATATGTGGAACTCTCTAATTTAACAACATACCTGATGACAGGGATCACTCACCATTTTCATATGCAAGAGCTACACTTTTTCATGAAATCATGCGTCATTTACATATATTGCCACACCTTTTACTACTTTTGCATCATTTGACATTCCATCGATATAAATACATATTTTTTGCTCAAAAGACTCTTTTGAGTAAGGATTCGAATGATTAATGTTTGATTTCTACTATAGAAATTTATCCAAGATCAAATACCATTTATGCTGGAAATTGGACCGGGGGTACCTACGCTGGAAACTAGACTTGGGGGTACTTGACGCCACTAGCTGCCAAATAATGCTACAAGACAAAACTGCAATAAACTTCTACAGATTCCTTTGTCAACTTTGTGGTACACATTAGGAAGGTTCCTTGGCAGCTTCTAGGGAATATTGGCTAGGTTATGCAAGAGACAAGTGTCATCTAATGATTGGAGAAAAGGAAAGGATAAAAGGCAAAAAGAATGGAGGAGAAAGGGTTCCGCTCCGCATCCAAGAGGAGGTGGGAGGAGCCACCTCCATTGCTGAGGAAGGAAGGAGAATCAGAGCTAAAAGAAGAAGCTTTCTACGCTGAGATTCGGGAGTATCATTGGTTTTATATTCTGTGATTTCTACTTGTATTAATCTCCAATGATGAACTCTTATTTTGTGATGTTTGTAATAGGTTTAATGGCTGCTAGAGGCCAAAAGATTAAGCCTGGACATGGGATGACTTGAGATTTCCTACTTGCTACATGAATTTATCTTCTAATGCATTTTAGTGTTTATTCGACTTTCCAATCTTCCTTTGTTATGTGCTTCATACATGCTGATTTTTATATTATGAACTGCAACTGTTGAGTCCAAGGAGGTTGGGATCCGAGAGGCTTAACCTATTTGGGAACATTTAGTTGTAGTTCTACTATTGGTGTTTCGAACCTATGTGAGTTATTTGTTGTTCTGCTCTTGGTAGAAGATTGAGATCCAGAGGCTTGATCTATTGTATTTGGGAGCATTTGGTTGATAGTTCACACTGCTGATATTTTGCACATTTGGACTCGAATGTTGAGCTAGTTGTATCTTTTCTATGATAGGAGGTTGGGATTCGAGAGACTTGATTCTCCTCATCGAGGTAAAGTGATAGGTGGTTCTTATCTTTACAAATCATTCAAAAAGGGATCGGGATCCGAGAGGCTTGATTCCCTTGTGTAAGGTATTTGTAGGGGATCCAAGAGGCTTCTATAGATATCTTAGGGAGGTAGGATAGAGGTTGTCCATGACATTCGGAAGAGTTATGTGATAAACTTCTAGGGAATAAGTTCAGGTCTCGGCTACGAGAGTGTGTAGGTTTGATTTTTAAATGTCTCAGGTCAACATTATTTAAGTTTCACAATGTTCGTTAGCAAGTAGGATTCGAAAATGATTCCTATGTCCCGGCTGTTTTCTCTATTTGAGTGCTTCGATCTTGCTCTATATTGATTCTCTTTCTGTTTATCTAAATATCTAAAATACCAAAAATATTGGTTTACCTTTCTTTTCAGATTTTAGTTCTGATTCATCTAATTCTCTACACAAAAGATATTTCTCCTTGATTTCGGTTCGTGGTAGAATAGAGTTATTGAATTGTGAATTTCTGATTTCCCTGTGGATTTGACCCTAAAATACTACAAGGATAACCGTATCAAAAATATTGGTTTACCTTTCTTTTCAGATTTTAGTTCTGATTCATCTAATTCTCTACACAAAAGATATTTCTCCTTGATTTCGGTTCGTGGTAGAATAGAGTTATTGAATTGTGAATTTCTGATTTCCCTGTGGATTTGACCCTAAAATACTACAAGGATAACCGTATACTTGCGGTTGGAGTTGTGTGTTTAAGTTTATTTTTAAAACTTGTTGATATCCTATTTTTTTGTCTAGGTGCCCCCAGGTCCAGAAAACCTGGTACCACCTTCATTTTGACACACACAATTTTGCTTCATCAATACCTGTCTAAGCTATCTACATAAAACTTTTTCCTTTCTCATTGAAAGGAAAAGCCAAATTGTGGTGGAGTTTAAAACCTGAAGAAGTAGCAAATTGGGACACGTTAGTGCAAAACTTCCTTGATGAGTTTTTCCCTCCAAGCAAAACTGCACATATTAGAGATGCGATATATAACTTCAGCCAATTAGAAATGAAAAACATGCATGAAATTTGACAAAGATTTCATAATTTAGTTGCATCATGCCCACTTCATGGATACAAGAGATGACAACTATCATATCATTTCACTCAAGATTGAATTACTCGACTGCAATTGCATTGGACAATGCAACAGGAGGAGTCTTTGCAACAACCAATATAGATGAAGCATACGATATTATAGAGAAGTTAGCAAAGAACCACCATTATTTGAGAAATGAAATATCGAGGAAAACCACAAAGAATAGAGCATCTGATGAAGAAGAGAGCTTATCATCAAAGGTTGAAGAAACCATTCAGAAAGCCTTGGAAAAACTGAACCTCACATCCCAAGTCAACATGGTGCAGCCCTCCGAGCAAAGCTGTGATATCTGTGGAAACGCAGGACATCCCATTGAAATGTGTAACATGTTTCAACAAAACCCCCAATATGATCAACTCAATGCCTAAGAAAATTTCGCCCAAAAATACTCTTCTGAAAAATATACTCTTAAAAAATAGAAACCATCCATATTTTTCCTACATAAATAACCATTATCAGAGTGCTCCAAATCACAACCCTCCTCATCCCACAACCCTATTCATCATAACCCTGTGTGGCAGCCTAGAATTTTGCCAAGACCACCTCAACAACAACCACTTCATGTTACCTGGCTCAAATCCTGAATCTTCGAAGCCCAAATTGGGGGAATTAATATAAAACTAATTAAGCAACAAGAGTTGATGAATTACAGGATTAAGCAGCTAACCATTCATAAAAAACTGTTAGAAAATCATATAACCTTACAAGCAAATGTTGCAGCCTCACGGCCCCACACTTCGCTAGAACTAAACACTAGGGAACAAGTTCAAGTTGTTACATTAAGAAGTGGGAAGAACTTACCACAAAGACAACCAACTGCAGATTCAGAGCAAACATCAAAGAAGCCAGAAGAGCAAAACACCCAAGATCAATGTGAGGAAGAGAAACAATCTAAACCTATAGAGCAAAATCAAACCCCAGCCCAAAATGAACAACGGCTAATTACCATCTACCCTTGCATAAAGTCCTACTTTTCTATCAAAGGATGCTCAAAGCACAAGAAGAACAATAGTTTGGCAGATTTACATAAAATATTGAAGAAACTGCAGATCAATATACCTTTTGTAGAAATAAACCAACAAATGCCCTTCTATGCCAAATTTCTAAAAGACATTTTGTCTAAAAAGGAGGTTGGATATCAAAAAGACTATATATCTGACTGAGAATGCTAGTGCAGTGATCCTGATGCGTGCTAAGTTAATCATATTTTTATAGCTTATTTGGTCCAATTTGCATTCATTTCTATGTTGCACGCATCATTTTATGTGCTTCTTTGCATTTATTTATATTAAGATAGAAAACTACATAATTTATGGAATTTTATTGTCTAGAAGGCAAGAGGACGAAGTGAAGAAGACACTGGAAAAAACTATGCTCAAATCGGAGTTAAAACGAGCCCGACCGGAATCACGATTTTAAGTTGAAGATTTTTGCAAGGCCGTCAGTCACGGCCCTTGACAAACAAAAAATTGTCCAATAACGCGGTTTTCACGCCCCAGGCGTCCTCGTCACGGCCCGGGGGGGGGGGGGTGGGGGGGGGGGGTTCTCCAGCTTCGGTCACGGCCCATGATAACTCCATATGTGCATTTTTACCTTAGGTCACGACCGTGATACCATGCCCCGTGACACCTCCATGATGGATTTTCCTTCGGCCACAGCCTTGACAAGCCTGTCACGGGCCGTGACGATGTCAAGTCCTTTTTCGACGGTTTTAATTTCTTTTGAAGCCTGATCTTCTCCTGGATGATTCTCATAAAGTCTAAGGTTCTTCTAACCTATAAATAACCCTCAAAACCTCAAAGAGGGGATGCTCTGCAAGCCTGGGATGTTCTGCAAGCCTGGAATGTTCAAAAAGCCTAAAAGTGCCTACACGCAGAGGAGAAGACAAAGTGTTGCAGCAACCTTACCGAAGAGTTTTGATTCTGAATCATTTGCATATCTTTCCTCTTTTATTATTCGAAGTATGAACTCTCATGTTTGTTGTTAGATATATATTTTGTGGAGAATTTCTATTGTAAAGGGAAAATTGGATAAACCCTACCTTTTCATATTAAATTCAGTTTATTCAATCTTTTATGCGTATGCATGTGATTCTTCATGCCTTTCATAAATTGTTTGATGTCATGATCTGTTAGCATCCTAGATAGGAATTCATAGTTTAGGGCATCCATTTTATTGCATCTGAATTTACGTACTAGGTTAGATTGTCATCCTGGATAGGAACAGTTGATCCTTTAGGCTTGAGATAGTTGGCTCATCCTGGATAGGAAGTCATATCTATAGGAAACCCTAATCCTCTTAAAAGTTGACAAAAATGAATTTGATTTAATAAAACCTGATTTTTCCTTAATTATTCATCTTGGACCAATACTTGTTGACATCAACCTTTTTTAATTTTATTTTTAATTTGATCTTTTATCCTTTTCATAAAACTTTGTTATCTCCTATTAGTTGGTGAAACTAGATAGATAATAATACTAATCCTCGTGGGATCGACACTACTCATTCTTTATTACTTGATATGACTAGTGCACTTGCTAGCTATTTTATCTGCATAATTAGCACGCATCAAGTTTTTGGCGCCATTGCCGTGATTGTTTTATTCATTATCTATTATGATTTCATTAGCTACTTTGAGATTTTTATCTTCCTTTTTTTTTTCTTTTTTCTTTTACTTTACTTTTCTAGTAGTCTTGTGTAAGCTTTTTAAGAGAAATTTTTTGTAGACAATTTGATCATCACGCTTACATCGTCAATTCCTCAATAGCGAAGAAGAAAACAAATATTAATCAACAAATTGAGGAGAATCAAGAAATTGTCAAGCAAGATGGGACCCACACAGAGGCAACATCTACTCAAAGCAACATGTGAAAGCCTCAACAAGTTCAAACAAATGATCTACCTAGGGAACCCCTTGCTATGATCACAAATGTGATAAGCTCCTTATTGAAGAAAGTCTCTATACAACAATATCAAATATCAAATCTAGAGAGACAACTTGCAAATTTAAGACAAAACAACATGAATACAGAGGGCGCCATCACTGCATCCTTCAAATCAAAGTCAGATGTTGAAGGGATTGTTGGTCAATTCATCACAACAATTGAAAATAGACTCACAATGCAAGACCAACTAATACAAAACTTGGAGTCACAACTGTCACAATGGAAGCACAAAATCGAAAATGATTTTGTCATTCAAGAACTAGAGAGTCAACTCAGGTTTGATAATCTTGAAGCAAAAATACATGCATTAGAGAATCAAGTTGCGCAATTGGTTTCTCAAACTGCTAATTCTGAGAAGGACATCAAGGAAGACTACACTCATCATATGTCCAAGTCACTATTCATATAAACAAAGATGGCGACCCGAAAGAATTTTTTTAAAGAGAACATGGACAGCCCAATGGCATGTCAAAGAGACCAGTGCATACATCATCAAAGATGGACAAGTCCAAAGGAGGAGGTCACCTTTGGAAGTTCCAACCACTTCTACCACATTGTCTCTAGATCACCCACCTGAGGAGAATAGTATGCCATCAACATCAGAAATATCATCTACCTCAAAGCAATGGCATTGCAAGAGGCCACCTCTGGAGGCATCCTCATCATTTCCTTCATTTTCACCATCAGATAGGAGGGATACACAATCAACCTCAAAGATTGTAGTGATGCAATGGACGCCAAAAAGTTCAACCAATATCTCCTACATCACTACAATTGCAAGTGAAGCCTCCAAATGGCCAATGCCAAGCAATCAAAGAATAATGGATCCTGACTTTGGAAGAATACTTGTGTCCACCATCGCACTAAAAGTATAATTTTTTTGGTGAGTTTGTTCCTTTTCTTTCATTCATCTATTTGCATGTGGATAATGTCAACCTCATATACATCTGAGCACAATTTGAGGCAAAGTCAAGCTAACGACTACAACTTAGCCACATAAATCTTCTCTTAGATAGTTCTTGTCTCAGAGTCTTAGTTTCTGGAGTTTGTGTTTTTGGAATCTTAGTCTTCAAGCCTTTGAGTTTTGAGTCTTGTTTAGTGAATTTTTTAGTATAAGAGTCATCCCTTTGAAAATTCCTTAAAAAAATATTCTTTAAAAAATTATTTTCACCTTAGAAAGTTACAGTATATTGATGACATGCCTTTTAGTCCTCCTACTCTACATAGTATGATTTTTTAGGCATTCAGATCACCTTGGAGATAATCAGCGGAGCAGTTGTGCCAATTGGAGATTATTATGAAGAGTTGTGCATGCCAAGACAACACTGACAAAATGCTTAGATGCATGCACAAGTACCATTAGTTCGGGGGCCATTATGGATCGTTCATCACCTCACCACCACTGTCGATGGATTAGTCAGGTTGTATTTTTCTTTTTCATGCATATATTTTTTTTAATTATCATTGTGTCATCTCCCTCAGTCGAGGCTTAAACACTGAGGACTTTGTTCAATTTAAGCTTGGGGGAGTTTGCATTTCATGCATTTTGCCCGAGTCCATTGTTAGTAGCATGTGCCTTTCTGTTAGTTTGAGTCAGTTGTATGCATCAATGTGTCAGTATAAAAACTGAAAAATTTATGCTACCCTTGCTTAACTTTTTGTTTTAATCAAGTATATATTCTAGAGTTGACTTGTATGATCTATGAAATTTGAGTGCCTTATTTTGAATGCAAATCACATGTGTGTACAATAGTCTAGAATTCTGTGGATAGAGTGATGACGTTATAAACCGCAAGTTTCTTTCAACTTTATTGTACTGGAATACATATATTTAGAACCTTTTTTATTGAATGATTGAGTATATTTGGAGCTTATAAAAAATATGTGAAAAAGTGAAAAAAATCTAGTGTGCCAAAAAAAAGTTGAAAGAAAAATTATGAAAAAGANAAATTGTGTATAAGTAAAAAATTTGTGACGCTGGAGGACAGATAAAAGTGCATTACTAGTGAGGAGCAGGAGAAATAGGGTGTGAGGAAAGTATTGGTTCTGCATGGTCAATGTTATGATGGAAGAGTCTTGAGCATTTGCTTTAGAATTTTGCTTGAGGACAAGCAAGAGTTCAAGCTTGGGGGTATTAAAATTATGAAAAAGAACTATGAGCAAAGGAGTTGAAGTAGCCCTTAGGTGTTATTCAGAACCTGGGTGTGTTCGAGGAAGTAAATCCGTAGGGGTCCATGCCTGATGACCTAAGACCAATTGGTCTGGAATC
Source organism: Pontederia paniculata (assembly GCA_001647135.1). NCBI lineage: Eukaryota > Viridiplantae > Streptophyta > Magnoliopsida > Commelinales > Pontederiaceae > Pontederia > Pontederia paniculata. Next base: position 3,145 of record LTAE01014216.1, on the reverse strand, counting down.
CATCGATCGAAAATCCACTACATGGACCACCTTGTGCAAATTGGAGAAGCATTTAAGTGTTAAGTCAATTACCTAGTTTTGCTGGAACGCCAAAGAAAATAAACATTGCAATATGCATTGTTCAATAGTATAAGCTCCATGTTACTCGTTCTTTCAACATTAATGTTGTAAATTATTATAGTTTGTCTTTAAGTTGTAAGTGACTATGTTTAAATTGTTTATAAGTAAAAACTCTGTGACGCTGGAGGACCGATAAAAGTGCATTACTAGTAAGGAGCAGGAGAAATAGGGTGAGGAAAGTATTGGTTCTGCATGATCAATGTTATGATGGAAGAGTCTTGAGCATTTGCTTTAGAATTTTGCTTGAGAACAAGCAAGAGTTCAAGCTTGGGGGTATTTGATGCTTGCTAAATTAATCATATTTTTTATAACTTATTTGGTCCAATTTACATTCATTTCTATGTTGCACGCATCATTTTATGTGCTTCTTTGCATTTATTTATTTTAAAATAGAAAACCACATAATTTATGGAATTTTGTTATCTAGAAGGCAAGAGGACGAAGAGAAGAAGGCACTAGAAAAAATAACGCTCAAATCGGAGTTAAAACGAGTCCGAAATTACGATTTTAAGTTGGAGATTTTTGCAAGACCGTTAGTCACGGCCGTGGTCCAACGCGGTTTTCATGCCCCGAGTGTCCTCGTCATGGCCAGGGGGGTTCTCTAGCTTCGGTCACGACCGTGACAAGACTGTCATGGTCCATGATACCTCCAGATGTGCATTTTTACCTTCGGTCACGGCCATGATACCAGTGTCACGGCCCGTGACACCATGGATTTTCCTTAGGTCACGGCCGTGACAAGCCTGTCACGGGTCGTGACGATGTGTGGGAAAAGGGTATTTTCACGATGTCTATTTCAAGTCCTTTTCGACGGTTTTGATTTCTTTTGAAGCATGATCTTCTCCTGGATGATTCTCATAAGTCTAAGGTTCTTCTAACCTATAAATAACCCTCAAAACCTCAAAGAGGGGATGCTCTGCAAGCTTGGGATGTTTTGCAAGCCTGGAATGTTCAAAAAGCCTAAAAGTGCCTACATGTAGAGGAGAAGACAATGTTGCAGCAACCTTACCGAAGAATTTTTATTCTGAATCTTTTGTATATCTTTCCTCTTTTATTATTCGAAGTATGAACTCTCATGTCTGTTGTTAGATCTATATTTTGTGGAGAATTTCTATTGTAAAGGGAAAATTTGATAAACCCTACATTTTCATATTAAATTTAGTTTATTCAATCTTTTATGCGTATGCATGTGATTCTTCATGCCTTTCATAAATTCTTTGATGTCAGTATATGTTAGCATCATGGATAAGAATAACTTGTTCGTTATTTTCTCTGGATTTTATGAATTGATCTTTGAATTTTATTCATGATATTTCATACCACACATAGATAGCATCTTGGATAGGAATATCATAGTGTGAGGTCTGTGAGATTAGCATCCTGGATAGGAATTCATAGTTAGGGCATCCATCTTATTGCATCTCAATTTACGTACTAGGTTTGATTGTCATCCTAGATATGGACAGTTGATCATTTAGGCTTGAGATAGTTGGCTCATCCAGGATAGGAAATCATATCTATAGGAAACCCTAATCCTCTTAAGAGTTGACAAAATTGAATTTAGATTTAATAAAACCTATTTTTTCCTTAATTATTCATCCTGGACAAATGTTTGTTGACATCAACCTTTTTTAATTTTATTTTTAGTTTGATCTTTTATCCTTTTCATAAAACTCTGTTATCTCCTATTAGTTGGTAGATAATAATACCAATCCTCGTGGGATCGACACTTTACTCATTCTTTATTACTTGATACGACTAGTACACTTGCTAGCGATTTTATCTGCATAATTAGCACGCATCAGATCCTAAACAAGTTGCCACCCAAATTGAAGGATCTTGATAGCTTCTTTATTCCTAGCGAGATTGGACACCTATAAATTAGAAAGACACTTTGTGATTAGGAGCTAATGTGAGTGTCATACCTTTCTCCATGTGTGATAAACTAAATGTTGGAGAACCCAAGCTCACGAATATGATACTTCAATTGGATAACATATCAGTGAAATACCCTAGGGGCATTCTTGAAGATGTACCTATCCGGGTCAGAAAATTCTTTATCCCTGTTGATTTTGTAGTCCTGGACATGCCTGAAGACTCAAACACCCTCATAATCCTTGGAAGACCATTCCTTGCCACTGTTGGAGCTTCGACTTAAGACATACCAACCAGGGATATTACCAACCTGAAAAGGAGACCATCATATTCGAACCAACTATAGTGTTGGCGTCACTGGGAGGCAACCCAGACTGACACTTAATAAATTCTCTGTTCTTCACTTGTGTAAATTTTTGGGATGCCAGTTCGACAAGGTTGTGATCAGTTAATAGCATGCCTGTGTACGAATTTGGAACTGCCATGACAATGAGCGAGAGATTCTAATTTTTTCCATCCACCAACACTTTGCAAAAATTACTACTTTGCCATCTAAGGAGACCAGCCGGTGCCTTTATTCTCTCTCATCCCACTAACTCCCCATCATCGACCTTCCAAATTTACCGCCTTACTCTTCAAACCAATCATCACCTCCATCCACTATCTGCACCTGCTACGTCGGACATCGCAGCCCCAACACCCCAACCAGCACTGGCCAAGCCATCTACATCTCTGGAGAAGCAGGCGACGAGACAAAAACTAATAGCCATGAAGGAAACTGGGATCACTGTTGTTGGATCACTTGGCACTAAGATGGGGGGGAATTGATGTAATAAAAGTTTTAAACCGATTTCATAAAAATAAACACAGAAGCTCAAAATCGATTTATCAAAAAGCTCAAATTCAAATGCCCTTGATCAAGATCAAGTGCAACAATGATATAAGTGAAAATGCAAGATAATAAGTAAAGTGAGTAAGAGAAATGCAAACTCAAGGAATAAGAGTTGTTGACGAGGTTCGGCCCCAACTTTGCCTACGTTGCCGATCCGACTTGTCAACCTCGAGACCATCGGAGATTTACTAGCTTTCCTTTGTAGGGCAAGGAATACCCAATTACACCAAACTCGTCATTTCTCCGCTTCAAGAGGTA
>LTAE01014215.1:0-11648 GCA_001647135.1 Pontederia paniculata | reverse complement strand
ATCTCTGAATTACATATCTTGAATATATGCATGACTTTGGGGGAGAATTATATGAAAATATGATATATGTGATTAAGGGGGAGCATTTCTGGTTAGTTAAACTTTTGTATGATTTTTTTTGTTATAACTAACCCTAAGTTCACTCCTCATAAATTTGTAATCATAAAAAAGGGAGAGATTGTTGAATCTAGGATCTCGAGATTATTTTGATGATCACAAATTTGTAAAGGAACTTAGTTTGTACTAATGAATATTTGAATTGATCTACGAAAGACAGGATTTGTTATGTTTAGTAAGTGATAAGTCGACCGAGGTTGAAGAACGGACGACCTATGCACAGAGAAGACATAAAGGAAAAATCTTAAGTGTGCAACAGTCTTCAAAAAGATGTGAAGTGGTCGACCGATGTGAAGAACGAAGACTGGAGAAATGGTGCCAAGTACTAAGCGGTCGATCAAAGCTATTTAGTGGACGATCGAAGATAATGTTGAATAGGAAAGATCGCCCGGTGAAGAGATTGAGCGACCGAAGGTTCTAAGTGGACAATACAGAGGTTAAAGAACGGGTGCTCGAAGGAGAAGTGGTCACCCTATGATGAAGATTAGTCGATGATGATATGGCTAAGGAAGAAACGATCGTCCGAAGATGAACAGTGGATGACCATAGAGCTGAAAATGAAGACATAGGTCGTACAAGAGTTTTAGAGTGAAGACAGTGGACGATCGAAAGATTGTCAATGTTTGGAAGAGGGCGTCCGTAGGCTCATGAGTTAAAGCTACGGACGACCAAAGTAATGATAGAAGAATGAAAGGTTGACAAAGGTGGAGAGCGGGTGACCAATAGATTTCAGACGAAGACAAAGGTCATCCGAGAGTCTTGGAGTGAAGACAAGCGGGCGACCAGAAGAGTGTATGGTCTAAGGTGAAATGATAAGCGAGCATCCGAAGGATCAGCAGATGTCCAATGAGGAGACAAAGGTCGTCCGAGAGCTGAAGAGACGACCAACAGTCGACCAATCTATCTGACAGAAGAAGGAAAGGACATCCAAAGTATCTAAGTGTTGTTAGAGGACGTCCGAAAAATGTCAGAAGAATGTAAGGACGTCCGAGAATCTCAGTGGAAAATGAGCGGATGACCAAAGTACTAAGTAAAGAAACAACAGACGTCCGAGGATCTCAATGAAGAATGAGCAGACGCCCGAAGTACTCAGAGAAGAAAGAAAGGATGTCCGTGGGATTCAGGAAGAATTAGCAGACGACCAAAGTAGTGTCGAAGAAATTGGCACAAGTCAAGTCAGGCGACCGAAGGTGAAGAGCGGACGATCGAAGTAGCTTGACAAAGGACTTCAAGTAAAGAAACGGACGTCTGAGGGATTGGTGTGCAATCAGCAGACAACCAGAGAAAAGTTGAAGAAAAGAGTACAAGTCAAGTTGGGCGACCGAAGGTGAAGATCGAACGACCGAATTAGCTTGACAGAGGACTTCAACTGAACGGAGGATGACCGAGAGATTGGTGTGCAATCAGCGGACGACCAGAGAAGAGTCGAAGAAAATAGCACAAGTCAAGATCAGACGACCGAAGGATTGGCAGACGACCGAAGGAGATTGACTAAGGAACAAAGGCTTAAGGCTCTGAACTGCGGATGTCCGAAGGCGAACGGTGGAGGACCGGAGCACCGAACGCAAGTTCATTTGAAGACTTCACCAAAGCAGCGGTCGACCAACGCAGAGGAAGCAGACGACCGAGGGGTAGGTGAAGAGTATTGTACTTGCATTAACGGCTAGTTTTCTGAGAGAGAGATTATGTCGTTTGTGTAGAATATAAATTGTAATGAGAAGCAACTTTGGCAAAATTGTCTAACTTGAGAGCTTTAGTGAAGAGCCTTAGTTCCTCCTTCTGAGCATTCGAGTTAGGAATTCAGAATAGAAGGAAGTGTGTGTTCAAGAGTGAACTTGTAAGAGGTTATCTCCTTGTCCTCGAAAGAAAGAAAGGAGAATAAGAAGTTGTAAGGGAACTTTCGCCCTAGAAGAAAGAATTTAGTGATCTCCGAAGGTCTCAAGCTCGAGAAGACCGAAGCGGGGATGTAGGCCAAGAGATCGGTTGAACCTCGCCAACAAACTCTTGTTTGTTTTGTCTCTCTTCCTTATTTGCTTTTGCATTTGTGTGCTTCTGCTAAGTTAACTAATTTAGATAGCTGAAAATTTTAATACACCAATTCAACCCCCTCTTGGTGCCATCTAGATCCTACAACTTGTCCCTTGCATACCCCTCCCAATATGCCTTGGAAGCTTCCAAGAAATCTTCTTCATTTGGACCACAAAAACTGACAGAGGAATCTGCAGAATCATTTTCAAGTTTTGTGTTGTAGCGACATTTGACAGGTAGCGGCGTCAAGGTTTGAACATCTGCGCAGGTACCCATAGATACAGTTTCCAGCACAAGTGTTATTGGCCTCAACTAAGCTCCTGCAGGAAAAATCAAATATTAATCACTTTGATCTTCACTTATAAGATTTTTTTGAGTAAAAATATGCACTTATGACCATGGAATTTCAAATGATGCAACAGGCTATAAAATGTATGGCGATATGTGTAATTGATGTAAAATTTCATGAAGAAGTGTAGCCTTTGCATATGAAAATATAGAGTAAATTCTCTATCATCATAATTCTTCCAAACTTAAGTTTTTGTTTGTCCTGTAGAAAAGAATTAGAGAATTTTAAGGCTAAAGAAATGCATTTCAAATCAGTCACACTATGAACTCATAATAGCTTACACAACTACCCTTAGTCGATTAGATCTTTTGTCATCATTGCATTTTCTTAACCAATTAGCCTCCTCCTAGAACCATTGAAACTAAAGCCTAGGTGCACCCATAAAGATGCAAGCTAGATGGTCCCTTCCCACAGCCATCTCTGTAGACCTACAGTCCTCGATGAGAAGTAGAAATGATGTTGGTTTCACAAGCAGAAATGAATTACTAACCCTTCTTCCATTTTTTTTGGACAAGGTTACTAACCCAAAATTTTTCTCTTTTTTCAAATAGGGTTTCTAACCCTTTTCTTTCTCTTCTTTTTTTTTTCTTCTTTTGAAATGGGTTACTAACCTTTTTCTTCTTTTTTTGAACAAAGTTACTAACCCATTTTTTATTTGGAAGAATATACATAGATTCTACTTGAAAATAAACCAATAATAGATGTGAGGATTGTTAAGACTAGAGAGTAGCATGACCAAGGTATCATCATAGCTACTTGGAGTTTTGGTTCCACTTGGGGGAAGTTATGTTTTCTGATTCTATCAAGTTTAGGGATGACCGAAGGTTCTAACAAAATGAGGAGAGAGTGTTTTTACATGCTGCAAAAAGGGGATTTTCAATGACACTGAACTAATTGAACTATAGACAAAATAAAAAGTAGGCATGGCAAAAATGAACTAGAGTTCTAAGAATGTTGGCCATACCATTGACTCCCCCAAACTTAAATTCAACATTGTCCTCAGTGTTGATCTAAGTATGGAAGAGGCTGAAGTTCTTAGTTGTGTGAGGATGTGTGGTTGGGAGCAATTTTATGAGTTGTATCATTATCAGAAATTTCTGTTGGTTCAGCGGGGGGCAGGTCCTCTTCAGTTAGGGGCAATTGAAGGTGTGTTGATTGATTTATACAAACAAAAATAAAAAAGAAATAGTAAATAAAAATTATTAGATTAGGTGGCCTCCCAATAAGTGCCATTGTTTATAGTCCTAGACTAGACTTGGTCTCCCCAATCAATTTTGTCCAGGAGGTGGTGGTAGCTCCACAATTTTTTTGTATTATCCAATTTCTCTCCTGGTTGATTGTATCTCAAAGAATATCCATTAACTTTGAATATTTTTCCTTTGTCATAGACGATCACAATAAAACCAAGACTGAAGACTTTACCAGCTTTCAAAGGATCCCGCGAAAAAAAAAATTAGCTTCCTAGAAAATAGCAAAACTCATTTTCTGTTAAGATTTTTCTATATAATATTTGTTCATCATGCCATGCTTCAGACTTCTCATTGTAGATCAAGGATGTTTCAGATCTTTTAGATAGCACACACTGTTCAAGGTCTTGATTCTGAACATCATCTAGAAAGGTAGCTTAAGAAGGTATTTGTCATAAGACTTTCACAAATGACATGTTTATGTGGAACTTTTTTAATACCCCAGTAATGGTTGGTCATATTGGACTTCTAGCATTTTATGTGGAGCTGAGATCTTTGATTGATTGGTAGCTATATTGATCTTTCTCCCACAACTTCTCTTGGAGATTTAAGAAAATTTTCAGCTAATGATACTTCTAGGATAGCTTCCTCCTTCTCAAAAGTAGAGTGGGGAATATCCTAATTTATAACTTCTGTTATTGATTCTCTCAATTCATCCAATTATCTATATAAATCAACTTGGTGTTGTACTTTGTGTTTTGTTTCATATTCTGAAAATTCTTTTTCAGCTTCAATTTGTGAAACTGTAGAGTTACCCCCAACTGCTGAAACTTCCTTTTCAATTATTTCTGCTATGTTGATTTCTGCTGGGTGTCAAACAAAATTGATGTCACCTCCTGAAATTTCTTTTTCAGTTGTTGCTGGTATGTTAGTATCAATAGGGTTTGAACTTTCAGGCTTGATGTTAGCTGCTGAAGTTTCCTTTTCAATGGTTGCTGCTAATGAGTTAATATCAATTAGGTGTGAAGTTTCATAATTTACCATTACTAAAATTTCTTCATGTGTCTTAGCTTCAGGTTCAACTATGGATACATCCACATTTTTTCTCTTCTAAGATAAATTTCTTCATCTCATTCACCTCTTTATCACTTCCCTTTATCACTTTGTGAACATCCTCCTCCAGGCTAGGGGTAGTTGGTGCTCGTAAGAATTCTGGTGATCCCTGCAGAATTCCTGGATTGGATAGTAGAAGAAATTTAGTCTCTAACACTTTGGATTCAATTTCAAGTTCCTCTAATTTAATACACATCTTTTGAGGTGCTTCATTTTGCATCTTTTGTTGCCTCATCAGATTCTTTATCATAATCCCTAGATCAGATTCAGTTGGGGGCAGGTTGAATGCTTGCTGATTTGATGTAGTCACCTTCGCTGGATATTGAAAATCAGATCCTTGACATAGATCTTGATGGTAATATGACTGACTTTGTAAGTTATAATCTTGAATATCGCTATAGAAAAAGTTTTCTTCATAAACCCACCAATTTGGATCTTCATCATAGTATCCATATTGTTGGTATTTTCCTTGATTCGTTTGACCATGTGAGGTATATAGATGATCCATAGGTGACCCTTGGACATAAGTAGGAGCTTCATTGCAGCAAGCTCGTGATGATCCTCCATTTAAATATAACTTTTTAAAAGCATTGCCCATAATATCTTCAATCTTAGTAAATACCAAACTCTCACAGTTTGATGTTTCATTTGCTTGATAAGAATTTTGCATAATCTAGGGTCAGCTTTGATAACTCATATCCATTTTAACCTCTGCCTTCTCAAATACATTCTTTTTAGCCCAATTTTTTTTTCTATTCAATCTCTCTTTACCACAAATTCCAAACCAAGAATTTTCTGCACTGTTAGAACTTGGCATGCGAAATAAGTGCAGTGTTAACAATAGTAAAGGATAACTGACATTAAGAGAAAAAAAATGAAAGAGTTGATTACAAAAAGGAAAACAATCAAAATGAAAGAAGAAAACCGGATTATAAATAATGATACTAGAATATAAAAAATGAAAGTGAATGATTCAGCTCGGCACCAAACAAAGAATTGAATGTGAAAATTAAAATCTCCCCAGCAATGATGCCAAAAATTTGATGAGTGTAAAAGTTGTGTTGATAAAATAAGTGGGTCACCATGTTTCAGAACATCAAAGTTTGACATTTCTGGACCTGGGGGCAACTAGAAAGAAACATATTATCAACAAGTTTTAAAATTAACCTAAACACACAACTCGAACCGAAAGTACATAGTTATCCTTGTCGCATTTTAGTATTGAATCCGTTGGGAAATTAAAATTTCACGATTCAAACACTCTATTCTACCATGAACCAAAATTAAGAAAATAGATCTTTTTGTACATAAATTTAGATAAACTAGAATTGAAATCTGAAAAAGTAAATAAATAAAATATTTTTCATGTTTTAATATTTTAAATGAGTAAAAGCAGAACCAATATGAAGGGACATAGATTACTCAAATGTGAAAAATAGTTGGGACATGAGAATCATTTTCGAACTCTATTTTCTAATGAACATATGAAACTCAAATAATGGTGACTTGGGATATTAAGTTAACAAACCTAGATACTCTCACAGTCAAGGCTTGAACTTAAATCCCTAGGGACTTGTCAAACACAATCTCTCGATGCTATGGATAACCCCTCTCCAATCAACCCCGAGTATATGTTGGAACCTCTCGGTCTTATACGGATCCCTTAAACAAAGGGGTTCTCCCTCTCGGTTTCAACCCCTTGAAGCCGAAATGAAAGTCACACTTCATAAAACCCAACTCCCCTCTCGGATCCTTGTAGAGTTCTTGTAACAAATCCTTCCCTCTCGGGATAGGGTTACGACAAGATGTGAATAACTATACAACTACAAGATAACATGACTACCTAAATACTATTTCTCCTCAATGAAGAGGTTTCTCCCTCTCGGTCTCAATCCTCCACTGAAGATATGATAACAAATAGCTCACCACATTAAAATCAACACATACAAAATATCACAAATATGAACTACACATTACTTCTTCTCAATGGGAAGGATTCTCCCTCTCGGTCTCGACCCTCCACTAAAAATAGGGCAGCGAGTAGCTCACCACATCAAAACCAACACATATAGAAAGCACATAATACAAGAGAAGATTGGAAATTCAAATGAAAACATTAATGTATTAAAAGATAAGTTCAAATAGCAAATAGATGTTCTCAAATCATCTCATGTTCATGCCTAAATGTTTAGCCTCCAACAACCATTACACACATCACAAGCATGCCAAAACAAGAGTTCCTCATTGGAAATTAAAAGAAGGTAAGAATCACATATTAAAACCAATGATTCCCCAAAAATTCAGCATGAAACATCTTGTCCTTCAATTATGGTTCTTCCTTCTTCCTCATTAATGGAGGCGGTTCCCCCCTTCCTTTCGGACGCGGAACCCACTTCCTTATAGAAATCTAAAATAAATCATATAAAAAATATCAACTTTGGATCTCTCCTAAGCTGGTAAAACCTTCAAGCTCTTTCCATGGTGGCTTCATTCCTCTTGGAAGTGGGAACCCTTCTCTCACCCTTTCTTCTTGCTTTTTATCCTTTTTCTTTTCTCCAATCGGTTAATGTCACTTGTCCCTTGCACACCCCTCCCAAAATGCCTTGGAAGCTTTCAAGGAATATTCGTCATTTGGACCACAAAAACTAACAGAGGAATATGCAATATCTGTTTCAGATTTTGTCCTCTAGCGGCATTTGGCAGGTAGCGACGTCAAGGTTTGAACATCTACGCAGGTACCCCTAGATCCAATGTCTAGCACAAGTGTTATTGGCCTCGGCTAAGCTCATGTAGGAGAAATCAAATATTAATCATTTAGATCTTCACTTAAAAGAGTCTTTGGAGTAAAAACATGCACTTATGCCTAGGGAATTTCAAATTATGCAAAAAGCTATAAAAATGTGTGACAATATGTGTAATTGATGCAGAATTTCATGAAGAAGTGTAGCCTTTGCATATGAAAATATAGAGTAAATTCCATGTCATCAACTAATATAAGGAATAATATATGAACATGAATTACTCATTTTATAGGTGATCAAATAAGAGAACTTTTATTTTTTTACCATCTCAATCATGTTGATCAAATGATAATAATATTAAACATCAATTGAAGACAACTCAAAAAATAAAGAGATAGACAAACATGTTACTTGAATGTTAACTTATATAAAAAGGAAATAAAGATCAATATATTAAAGGATAAAGTTATTATGTAGTAGTTTAGTACGCTCTAACCGTCTGTTTTGACAACTATTGAAGAATTTATTCTTTTTTATGTTTCATCTTGAGTTAATATTTGACTATCTTATAATCAACAAAAATATATATGTGTGTTAAAATTAAAATAAATTATAAATCTTGAAATATATCCTAAGTCATTCAAGAGTAAATCAATCACATTGAATTTGTTTCTCTTCTCTTCTAGCATTTCAGTCTTTGACTTTATATCAATTGTTTTACTTAAAACATATTTGTTCATTAACATTTTTTTCTTTTCTTCACTTTCATTTTTGCTTCTTTAACTTCTTTCATTTCTAGAAATTATCTTTTTTAATTCTTTCAACTTTTTATATTATAAAGAAAAATTCATCCTTCAAGAGAAGATTATGATACTTTTATATATCTTGACAATTGTTGTTCTTTTTGCAAGGCATATTTTTATTTTGTTGAATTTTTTATTCGCTGCACAATATTGAGATGTTTGTACAATAGAAACTATGGTCACAAGTGTTTTGCCTTCATTTACTCGGGATTTTACTATTTTGCCATCATTAAATTTCTATCATAATGTTTAACATCTTGATAGCCTTTCTTAACATATACTAAAGAATCATCATATATATTTCATGACTCCATTAACTCTTGAATCATCTTATTTAATCGTACTATCAAGTCTCAACCAAAGATTTATGAATAATTAAATTTTGCACCTCACTTGAAGCTTTAGGAACAACATTAAAATGAATATTAAATTTTATTTTCTTATAATACGTTATAAAGAAAAGCTAATATCATTATCCTTTGGTATGTTCGGAGAAAAATAACTCATATCTTTATCCTTGCATTCAACTCAATTGTTTCAAATTTAATATCATGGGATATTCATACACATCTACTTCTCAAATATTATATTTTAATTGGATCTAAAAATAACTTCTACAATCTATCTACTAAACTATTTAGGACAACATGTCAATTCTTCTAATGATACTATACATGTATAATTCCATATAAATGAATCAAAATCTTATGAACAACAACTTAAGAATTCTTCATTCATATATCACACAAGGTATTTGAATGAGAATATCATATATACACGAAATCTACAATTGGTAAATGTTTGACTTTTGCAACTTTTCATTTACATCTTACTTCAGGCAATCCTCGATCCCACCGAAGATAACCTTTGAAATTTATCTATTTTCATTGTGTTTGGATAAAAGAAGTCCATGCAAACTCAATTTTGCACAAGGGTGATAGGATTTGAATATATAAGGATTTTTCCCTTAAATTTGGCATAATTTCTCGTTAATCAAGTAATATAACACCCAATATTCTAATTTATCCTTATGTGTCTTTTCATGTCATGTTCATTAGACATGACGATTTTATTATATTGATCCAAGGGTTCAACAATAGTCCAAACGTGTACTTAAAAGAAAGACTCTACATATGCTTAAAGTTAGTCTTATCGGTGCAATAAGTTAAAACCTCAATTCATTTTTTTTTTCATTCATTAATGTGGACCTTGCTCAGATCTCATTGAGTAATTTACTATCCCTTTATAACACTTTAACATTAATGATTGGAAAAAATCCTAACATGACTACCCTCAACAATTTATTGAGTGGCATAATTAAATTTGTCTTTAATCTAATCACATAGAAGTCATTTGAGCACACACTTAAAATCTCATTTACATGTAGTCTATGAAAAATTCATACTTATTTTGCCGTCATTAATTTATGAAAATTTCTCTTGAGGATATACGTTATACTCTTCTAGAATTTACATATAAAATTCTCAAAACCTATATTCAATTACTCAATCCTTTGGAAATTCTTCAACCATACCATTCAATCCTCATTCAACATTATGATTATCGAGAGTTTATAACATCAATATGTTTTTGCTCATCAAATTCAACTTGCTTTCTAATATATCTTACAACTCTTCCAAATGTGAACTTTCATTACTATCGATTTATTATGTAGCTCGTCTGCAATACTTACAATTTCTTATATATACATTCAATTTGGATGCATCTAGCTTTTTTAGAAATATGTCCTTCTAAACTTTTGATTTAAAATCCTCAAAACTTATGTCCATTCGAGTAATCTATAAAAATTCTACAATCAGATATAAATATTTTTCTCATATTCCACTCTTGCTTTAATTTGGTTTGAAGATATCATACTTAATCATTTAATTATCAAAATTAAAATAATTTATATTATTTTTGAATAACTTTCTTATGATGTAAATTGCACCGTCCTTTGGCCGATATGCAAGCATAATAATACATTTGTTATAATTCCGACATCTATATTCAATTAAGTTAAGTTATACTTCATAAAACTATACTTAAGAAATAATCCTTCATAAATATATTTTATAACTATGGATAACAAGTCCTAGTTCCAATTCTTGATAGAGATATGTCTATAAAATTCATTCAATTCCCTTTTTCGGATATTACAATTATTAATAACACATAGGACTTAGTAATATTCAAATACACTCAACATTGATATTCAAATCATTCACTTGGAACTACAGATAAAAACTTTATATTCTTACAATTATGCATATATTACATAATACTTAATAATAAGCATTAGACCTTACCCATTTATGCGTCCTTAACTTTCTCTTGATGGACGTCTATTCATGATGACTTATATATGGATCTTGCATTACTAGAGACAACTAAGAAGTGTCTCTCCTTAAGTTATGATACCTAACTATAATGCCTCCAGAAATACGTTTCAAATATTTGTCCGGATGACTATTAGAGACATTACTCTTGCTTACATTTCATGTTGACTTGACATTTGACTCTTGTATAGTCAACAAGATATACATTTGTGCAAAAAATAAAACAAATGATAAAATCTTACATTATGGAAGTCTTAAATAAAAATAAGAACTAAGGTAATATTATCCAACATAAACTAAAACTTAAAATGAAATTCAAATATTTTGTATTACAAACACTTAAGTATACCTAGTCTGAGCCATGTGTAATTATTTTTATCGTTGTACAAATCATCGCCATCCACGCCATCATAGTCGTCATATAGTCTTGATTACCTAAAATACCCAAATACAAGGGAGCTCGACCTCCCATGAGCTAATAGGATAAATGAAAGAAAATAGAACATGTCTAATTAGTATAAACATAACTTTACCATATCCTCGAAACATTTGTGTATACCAATATATATATGAAATATAACATAGGGCATCAATGTATAAACATCGAATCACATCGGATCTATTCCACTTTCCTTCCAATGTTTTATTCTTTGTATCATTCTTTTACTTGGAAAAATATTTGTTCGTTAAGATTTTTTCTTTATTTCATCTTTTCTTTTTTGACTTTATTTCTTAATCTTTTAACTTCTTTTTTACATTCATCTTATTATCTTTCATATGTCTTTGTCGATGAATGTATATCACCATGATGGACTTTTGTTTTGCGGTACAGGATTATCTTTTGGTCAATTTTTTGTTTGTTGCACAAGATGGAGAGATCTGTCAAACAAAAATAATTGTCACAAGTATTTTGCTTCAGTGGCCCATAGTTTTACTTGTAGGATCTAGAATGGCACCAAGAGGGGGGGGGG
>LTAE01014210.1:0-11654 GCA_001647135.1 Pontederia paniculata | reverse complement strand
GAGAGAGAGAGAGAGAGAGAGAGAGAGAGAGAGAATTTCTGATGTCATGGGTTTGGGAGAGAAAATAATGAGGTCCTCTCTCCTTTTATAGGGGGTTTGTAGGAATAATCCTAGTTTAATTCAATTTAATCTCTCCTATTTCACTTATGGTTAGGAGTCTTTTAAACTAATTTGGATAGAATTATGAATATTAAATTGACTAGAAAAATATTTACATACAAATTTGACTTCAACTCTTTAACTCTTTTCCTAATCCTAACCCATTATACCTTTCCTTATCTTTCATATCTTTCCGTTCCTTTATTTTTTATTCATTTCAAATCTGGGGTGTTACATCTGCACCAGCATCCTCTTCAATGCAGGCCGCTGACGATCAGGACTACAAGGAGGTTGTTCAGGAGTGTGAGTAGGCTCTGGTGATCCCCCATCTGTTTGATCTCACCAAGAAGAGCCTCCAAGACTAAAGCCCACCCGAAGGCACTGATCGTCCACGTCCAACAGGAGCTATGTAGTATCATTATGAAATCCAACATCGCCTCCGTCACCTTTTGGATGAAGAACCTTGGCAAAGACGGCCCTGGCGAGGAGCGATTTCGTTGGATCACAATGTGCTTCATCTCTGAGGATGAAATAGTACACCTCGTGCAGAGGTCCCCATGTCTGGACAAGATTAAGAAGGCAAAAAAGACCCTTGAGGAGCACCACAAGGAGATCACGGTCCGTTGCTGCTGCTCATCTCATGCAGCTGCAGCTTGGTAGCAACTCACCTCTGTTGGTGACTAGGACGATGGTCACATTGGCTCTTCAAATTCTCTTGTGATCTCCTCTAAGGCACATCAGCTGATTGAGTGCCGCAAGATGAACTTTAGAAAGGCGACAACATCTAATGTAGACATGATGCATGTCAAACATGATTTTATTTAATTATATGATTTTTTTGAGTTTTAAATGTACCTAAGTTTTTATTTTTATTCTTTAGAACACACGAGGAAGCATCAACGAATTTACTAAAGAAAATTGCACTCAAATTAAACTCAAAATAAAATGAGAATGGAAAATCAATAAAGTTCTCATTATAGGTAACAAAATTTCATGGGCAATTAAATGAACATATAATGGACCATGATAGATTTGTAATGGGTCAGACATAAGTAAATTTTGAATTTTACAAACCCATCATTAACATTGAAGCTACAACAACTTAAGATGAGCATACGGGTCGTGATACGACTCTTACATGTCATGAAATCATATTTCAATGGGTAAGATAATAGTTACAACTTTGAAAATAAAATCATATTGAAGATGTTATGGTCATTATATTTGGTTCTAGATTGTAAGTGAAGGAAAATCATAGTTGTCATGTTTGAGTATCCTGTTTTGCGGGTCATTACAACAACGTTCCATATATAATCTAAGAATTTCACGACCTATTAAATTTCATCATATTGTTAGAATATTTTATAAATTTATTTATTATGTAGTCAAGATTATTAGAAGATATTTTAGTCAGAGTGAAACTCTAATTTTATCTTGATTGGATTAGTGTTTTAATTAAGTTATGACTTGATATCAACCATTTATCTGATTATTAGATGGACATACCAAACTAAAGTTAAATAGTTTGTGGTCATCTCTCTGCCATTAGGTTACAAAACAAATTCTATTCCTAATTTCTGTAACATTATGACGAGGTCAATGGAGAGAAATCAATTTATGGATCTTGATAATTTTATCTTTCAAATCAGATATTTTATTTAGAGGGTAAAAAGTGTGCAATGCTGTAAATTATAGCAACCCACTCTCCTTCATATTTTCATGTAGGCTTACTAATGCAGGTTATGAGCAGAGACCCACATTAACATACTTATATATAAATGTAAGTAGAATTAGGCTGCATCGTAAAATAACATATTGCACATACATTTTACCCTTTTTTTATTGTGAGATTTATTTTGTTCAAGATCCTAACATTATGTTTTGATCTAGATTAAGTTTATTGACTAATATTAAGTTCTAGATCTTTGTGAAAAGTTTACATGTGGTACTAAAGCCAAAGTTTTGAACATATAAATCTTCTTATATTATTATATATTGTAGATCATCACTTTTTCTATGTATTTCATGGATAATGGATGTTCATAATTATTCATGTTAGTTTTTTCGCTCCAGCTCAGTTGCATCATGAATTCTTTTATATAATTATTCAAGTTCTTTTCTTGGCTTGGATGATTCAATGTTATCCTAATTATACGTGTCATTTTCCTAACTTTGATATATCATGGTTTTTAAATTTTTTAACCATATTTTATTCTGACTCAGATACGAAGTCGTAGTACTCAGATCTTCATTATATCGTGTCTTATTAATCATTGGACTTATAGTAATTGTTGAGTTTAATTTGACTTATGCTATCCGATTCGATTGTAGGAATTGGATAATTTGCCTACTTATAATAATTTTGAATTTCATCATCTTTTTACGTGTTGAACATGCATTGAAGGTTACATAAAGTCGATGGGTACTATTAACGTAGATGTTCTATTTAATTGTCATAAATATTTTGGGTCTATCCTTTAGTTTTCTCTCATGGTCACAATTTTTTGCGTGGGCAAAAGTAATCATTTTTCTATGTTTTATGATACAATATCAAAGTATTTGATGCTTATGCATTGATGTTATTACCATGTGCGTATCACATGCTTATGTGACATGCATATTAAAATTAAGCGTTTATTAATGCACTATGAAGTGTTGTTAACATATATTATGTTTATATATTGAAATCAATTTTATGTGCATTAAGAGGAAAGATATTATATATATGCCAATGCATTTTATGCTAATTATTTTGCCCTTATATAATTTAATATAATTGTTTTACTTAATTGATAAATTGCGTTGACATTATTAAAATATAAATTGGGGCTCATGTGCGTGATTTTCTATTAATATTGTTTGTTGTTCCACCAAAGTGACCAAACTAGAACGATGATGCATGTCATGCACATAATAAGGTTTATTTGTACACATTTCTAAAAGAAATTAGTTGTTCCACCAAAGTGACCAAATGATAATAACGATGTCATGCATATAATTAATGTGATTTAATTATGTGTATTTTTTAATAAAATATAGTTTCTTGTTTCACCAAAGTGGCCAAACTAGAATGATGATATATAATATGCATATAATTAAATTATTTACATGCATGACTTTATGTTAAAAATAGTTTATGGTTGCACCAAAGTGGCCAAACTAAATGACGGTGTATATCATGCATGCAATTATGATTTGTAAATATGTTTGAACTTATGTAAAACTAAATAGTTTGTTACCCCATCCGGTGGCCAAACTAGAACGATGATCAATCAAGCATATATATATATATAATTTATAATTTATTTGTAAAAGCTATAAAATATTATTTTATTACTTGTATGTGTACAAATTGTGTTCACTATTTTTAGGACTCTATAATTTATCAAGAGGTAAATTATTATTTTATAATTAGTGAGCATAATGAAGACAAGTTAGTATTTTTGTCAACTACTTATGGATATCCAAAGTACATATATATTTGATTGAAAGTATTTAATTATCTCTATAATTTATGGCATTTACTTAATGATAATAAATTATAATATCTACCCAAAGCAGAGCTATAATACACTTCAATGATTTATGTGTGAATCTATTATGTATTTTATTTGGTTTGAACTTTTAGTTTATTCATATGCTTCATCTATAATAATGTTCAATCGATCAAACTTTTCTTGATAGTTGTGAATGAGTAAATTTTCATTAAGATGCATTGGATGTTGATATAAATACATTAAAAAAGCACACCCATTACTAACAAATTCAAGTGGTGAGTGATGAAAATTTTTATTATAAACCATGACTATTTTCAAACAGATTAAGTCTTATCTTTATAAAATGACTATTGCCGACAACTTTAAGACTTTAATTCCGCATAATAGAAAGTGCTAAGGAGCATCTTAAGTTTGTAGAAGAAAGTTTTATTCTACAAATAACTCAACTGTTAGTACTCTAATGTCAAAACTCAGAACTATAAAGTTGCTAGGTCATAGAGTTCGAAAAAGTACATAATGAAGTTGACTAAGGATGTAGAAATATTAAAAAAATAGGAATAGAAGATTACGATCAATATAATTGGATGTTGAACAATTAAGTTATGGCCAAAAGAAAGACAAAAGAAAATTGATGAGCTATTTGGTTAGCCTATTAAATCATGGATTACCTAAATTTAATGTCATTAGTTAGTTGTAAATTTTAAGATTTTAAATATAACCAAAATTCATTACTTTAGTAAATCTATTTACTAAAAGCAAATGCTTTGTAATAGAAGGGACATGGAGACCATCTTTCACTTTAAGAGATTTGGAAAGAGGTGGAGATAAGAGAAGAACCACATTTGGATATAGAAAGTGACATATCACTGCAACTTGCCAAGGCTATGATATGACACAATAGTAGCCATTAAGGAAAATTAAGGAGTTACATGGTGAGTTGCTCCAGTATTTGGATACCATAAGAACCATGTGATGATGTAGTTTGCTAAAATGACAATTTTGGAAGGATACCAAATTGACAACTACAACATAGGCCTAAGGTTGAGCACCTTGAGGGTTGGAAGCTTGATGTCGATGACCATATTGAGATGGGTTGTGGTCGTGAATTTCACATACAAAGTAAGGGCCATGGCAATCAGAATGATCATATCCTCCACCAACAACATTTGGAGGAGTCATGGTGTTAGTAAAATTACCTATGAGAGAGACATTTGTAATAATAGTCCATTGGTAGATAGAGAAAAAGAGGAATCATATGGCCAAGAAGCAAGCTATGGAGCTCTGACTAGGACACGGGAGCAGACTAAGTAGAAAGGAAAGAAACCAGGCCATTGAAATCAAAACCAAATTTACTATAAATAATATTATTGAAAGTCAAGAGAGAATAAGTTTGGCCAACAATAACAAGTTGATCAGTTAGATATTTGGCTTTTGTCAAGAGATTTCCATGCGTCAAAGGATGTGTTCATGCCGATAGCGTGAGGAAAATACATCTTCTAAAATATAAGTGACGATACAACTTAAAAGAAGTTGATCTCTATGATTCTACTTGATGACTACATCATCAAGAATTATTTCTACAATAACATCCTTAGAGATGACTGTCACTGGGCACTTAAGTCCAATCAATACATTCTTCCAATTTGAATGTTTTCAAAAGTGACATAAATTTAATTTTCCATAAACGATAATTAATAACAATTAGTTTGAGAGTCTATAAATGAGTAACTTGACCTAAAGAAGAAAGTGTTGTTGCCTGAAGCAAATCATCAATGATGGAGGAGGAGGAGGAGGAGGAAGAAGAAGAAGCTAGGGAATCACTAGGACTTTAATGCCATAAGATAATAAGTTTATTTTAATATATTTTTCTTAGATATAAGATTATACAACAGACACATTATATGTCTAGGACTATGTATTACCAAGTAATTAATGTGATAACCTCAGGATCTTCTGTTGCTCTTTTGAAAATTAAGATAATCATCTAAACAAGTTGAAAATTATATGATGATTGTTGTTGTATTGGATATTGTTGAGAAATTTGTTGTACTAACACATTGACTATATCAAGGTTGTCAAGTTCGAGAGTTTAAGTAGTCTCATATTCTTCCTATATATTCGTACCGTTAATCATATCATAATTCATAAAAAAATTGTTATTCCAAATAAATTTAAGTATAAAATAATTAATATGTATCAATAAGACAAAATTATGCACTTGTTTAATAAATATTAAAACAACTAATATATTTTATTTATATGTCAAAAGCATGACGTAGCAAATATAGCTATGTACTATTATAAAAATACTACCTAACTAAGAATGATACATAAAGTTGTCGTTAATCATTCATTAAATCATAGAACTCCAATTCATTAATATCATTTAATGAATGATGATCTTGTTCAAGCATAAGTTATATATTATATTAATATGTCTGTCAATTCACATGAAATCTTGCATTTCATGAGTAAAATTGTCTTTCGACGATCATTCAGAGTTTGATCACCCCAAGTAGGTGCTAAAAGTTGTTTAAGATCATATTGTTGGGCCAAGATTTGGAAAATATCTCTCAACTATTATCAGCTTCAATGATCCAACATAATCAATTAGATGAACAATGTTACCCTAAATTTATATGTTCTAAAAGCCTAGACTCTTGCACAAATTTAGACACTAAAGTTCCACATAAAACATGAGAAATAACTCCTATATCTATTGAAGCATTAAAATTGTGCACAAAATAAGAGAATAAATTAAAATCCTAGCAAATAGGAAGATTAAATAGGGCTAGTCAAATTCGGAAATAGAAAGATAAAAATCTCAATGGAATTCTTGTTATAATCCTATTGAATTGTAGTCGAATTCTAAAAGTGAAAGATAAAAAGATCCCAATGGAATTTTTGTCAACTCTAAAATTTAAAGTTAAAAAAACTTTAATCAAATTTTTTTGAACCAAAAGAGATGCATATGACATATTAAAAGACCTAAATCAAACTGAATAACATGAGGATCTTGTAAATAAGCTAAAACTGAATAAAATTTGATTAAAACATGCCCTAAACAAATGACTTCTAGTGCACAAGAGTTTTAGAGAAGGACCAAGACAATAGCTGATATATAAGGCTCAAATTGAGTTCATCAACCACTAACTAAATTGGGATTTGGATCCCGATAATATACATGAGTGGAAAATGTGAATCGAAGTTCTCGTCAAGCACACACAAGACCAACAAGATCTAGCATAAGCGGGCTGGTGTACACATGAATGAGTAGGCAAATCTAGTGCAGACTCATAAAACAAGATGTCTAGATGCATACGTGCATCACAAACAAAATCACACAAACAAATCATGTGAAATAATCGGTCCATGAGAGTTACGAACAAGCACCACCAAATCTAATTATAAACAATATGCTATATGAGTAATATGACAATCTAAAGATGATAAGGCTTCGATAAATGAAGCCACAAGAAAATAAAAATCTTCATATTTCACAAATACTTTCCTTGAAGCTGACAAGGAGAAAAAAAATTGCATGATCCAAACACAAATAATACTACTCTAATACTAATTGTTGGAACAAT
Source organism: Pontederia paniculata (assembly GCA_001647135.1). Taxonomy (NCBI): domain Eukaryota; kingdom Viridiplantae; phylum Streptophyta; class Magnoliopsida; order Commelinales; family Pontederiaceae; genus Pontederia; species Pontederia paniculata. Next base: position 4,468 of record LTAE01014210.1, on the reverse strand, counting down.
ATGTGGGAAAAATGTTTTTGCTTGTTTATCAAAATTAAAGATTCAACATAACCATTTGGGTGATACCAATGAATCATATACCCTTATATTGTAGGCTCAAATCTAGGCTCCTAAAAACAAGGACATTAAAGTTCCACATAAAATTGGAGAAATAACTCATACGTAATTTGGAATATTGAAGTCCTACACAATGTAAAAGAAGAAACTAAAATTTTAATGCAAATAGGAAAAATAAATAGGCTATAATCAAATTCTAAAAACTAAAAAAAAAACAAAACTCCAATGTGATTCTAGTCAAACTCCAATGCACTTGTCATAGCAATATGATTAAGTCAATTCATAGTTGCGTAGCAACACAAGTTGAAAACTTGATCCATGTAATGATAACAATGCTGCTATAATGTACATTATGCGATTGGTGGAAAGATTATTATCTACAAGGTTTAATATGTTAATCCTGGAATTGATGGAAAGATGTTTATCTATTGTTAATCCATGCTTATGTGATATTTTGGCAGCAATTATGAGTCTATGATGGTGGCAGCCATTTAGTCCGCACTAATAACTATCTTAGTTTTTATGTGATAATGACCTAAATGAGAAACCATAATTCACCCACTATGATTATGGTGGTTTAAGGGGGAAAAGTTTTTTTTAAAGCATCATGCATTTTTACTTGCTGACTTTTAAACGTGGATTTTAATTTTCTAAAATATTTGTGAAAGTCATTAATAGTCATTGATCTTATCTCGATGATGACTCCCCAATCTTTAATTTTCAGGCAATGAATGATAATATATAATTCGTATTTTGTATAATAATGGGCGGGTTTAGAAACTTGAGAATGATTTGATAGTAGTTTTTCATTAATATTTAAATTATCATGTACTATTTTAGTTTTTTTTTACTTGTAAAAGCTTCTTATAATAATCCATATTTGATTTTGGATTGAAACGAAGACTTTATGTAATCTGATGAGCATGTACTCTCTTAGGTTGACATCCCACTTATTATGAAATAGTTAGAAAAATGATAAAATAATTTGGCTAGCAACAACCGATTTAAATATATTATTGTGTCTCTATTTATACAATAATGTAAATCTCATAAGTTACAAATATGAATATGTTGTCGAGATTTGTAGATCAAAAAGTTTGTTGCAGGCTCAATTTGTTGCGTATAAATAATTACAACTGAACTTTAGTTGTGATATTCTGCTATATGTTGTCGAGATCTTTAGATCGGAAAGTTTATTTCAGACTCAATTTGTTGCATATAAGCAGTTACGATATTCTGCTATCTTCAAAGATTTTGAATGATCACAATATTGAGAACTTCTAAATGTAGTTGTAACTTAAAACTCCCCCTCAAGTTGAAGCAATCGGATTACGAATGCCCAACTTACGACAAAAAAGTTGAAACCAATCACGGCCTAGAGATTTTGTGAAAACATCGACAAGCTATAAATGTGAAAGAAAGTAAAATACAACAATAACCTTAGATCAAAGGTGATGACGGATATACTGACAATCAATATCGGTGCATTTCGTCCTCTTATGAAAAACACTAGATTAGAAAAATACACAAATTGATCGTCACAGAATAGATGCATTGACAAATCATGTAATATTATAAGAGAAGATAAATGAGCCTTGATACACAAAAGCTCACTAGTAGTAATGATCAATGCATGATATTCAGCTTCTGCCGATGAATGATACATTATATGTTGTTTCTTCGATTTCCAAGAAATGAGACTACCACCAAGGGTTATAAAATACTCATAGTTGATCTTCTTGTGATAGGGAAAGATGCCCAATCATAATCACTGATGCAAAGTGTGGGGTAAGATAGAAAATGACCATGGGTTAAGGCGTAAAGCTTGGGTCAAACTTCTGCAAAAGATTGCGTTCACTTCAAATTTTAATATTTATAAACCTAGCACACTCCTATCACCACTAGTATATGGCAATCGTCGAGTACTTTAGGTATCGATCCACATGGAAACTTCATTTTCACGCCTCTGTTTCCACTTTTCCTCAGTCAAGCTCTCGCGGTTGGGGCTTGACACTAGAGGTCTAAGCCCAACCGGAATATGTGAGGTGTAATCAATTTGAAACAGAAATAAGTTTTTGGGTTTTCAAAATAGAAATTGTAGAAATGAAAAGAAAGATAATTTCAATGATGAAAAGACATCAGAACCTTGGATTCACCTCTAAATCTCACCCATCTGCTCTTTGACGTGAATATGTATATATATATGTCGCGCATGTCCTTACACCACTAGACAAGGCAACCCCGCTCTCATGGTGATTGCTCTATCTTTCACCTTTCCGCTCTCGTGATGGAGACTCAAGGCTTGACCAAATGTAATCTGGCCATAGTCACACACTCTCTCTAGGAGCAGAGCTCACCATCTTAAATCTCTATAAAAGATTATAAATCTTGACACCCAAGTTCCAGAGGGGTGCCGCCTCTCAGCATGCATTGACCTCTTTTCCAAGGGTGACCTAACAGTTTAGCTAGAGAGCTTTCTCAAGTTGGAGCATCACCCTGCTCTCGCCGTGGTAACATGACAGCAAGCCCTCACTCTCGTGGTGTATGCTCATGGGGCCGACTAAGAGAATTATTCTCCAAGTTACCTATCAAGACTCTCTCGAGGTCAAGACAACTCAGTTCCTCTCTCTATCTAAATCTATAAGTCAAATTCAATATTGCTGCTACTCGCTCCGGGTCAAGCTCCAGAGGTAGGGGCAAACTCTCATCTATCCCCTAACTCAGAAGGCATAACCTGGACTAAGGTTCCCCCAAACTTCATCACTAACCTCTCGGCTCATTGTGTGAAGGTGGCAACACTATAAAGCCCTTGTGGACAGTGCACACTTGGGAAGAACCAAATGAATAATAAGAAAATGCAAACACAAACTTTCAATCACATTTTAAACATACGGGATTAAGTAGGCAATATAGAAGATGAAGCTTAAAACATTTCAGAGCAAATAGATAGAAATAGAGGTTTCCCTAGGATTTTGGTGATAAAAGTTTAGCCGGAAATCTTGGGGTTAGCAGTTACAAAAGCAGTATAGAGTTTGGCCAACATCCTTGCCGGGAAATAAACTAGTGCAGAAAATGATAGGAGTTTGCCAGCGTTCCTCTCGTCCCCCTTGATCACATCGTCTTCTTCCCTTTCTATGCCCTCCGTGTCATCTTTAGCCCTTCCCTTACGCTTCCCCAAAATCCGAAGGTGAGAAGGACTCTAGAAATCCAAAATTCCCAAAATCTCAGCCATGTGAGGGGTCAGCTCCGCAAAATCTGGGTGTCAGTTATGGAAGTTACCCCGGTTCCTTGGCTACAACCACAAAAATAGAAATTTAAAAATTCAAATGTTCAAATAGCTGAAATCATGGAATTCGGTTAAACCATTCTTAAATTAGTTCAAAATCCCAAAATCCAAGAATAATGATGTTGAATAATAAGAGTACAAAAAATGGAAAAAAATAAGTAGAAATTATTTACAAAAATGGAGTTCGCCAGTTCGGGGTAAACTTTTCGGAGGTTGGGTCAAGCTATTTAGGTATACCCTTTCCTATCATTAAATTCTCCCAAACTTAGATTTTTTCTTGTCCTCAAGCAAAAAAAATAGAGAAATTAAGATCAAAAGGTATGATTCAAAATCCGATCACAAAATAAACAAGTATCAATGTACCCAGATGTAGGATCGGGATGGCACCAAAAGGAGGAGGGGAGTGAATTGGTGTATTAAAAATTTTACTACTTTTACTGCGTTAGGTTAGTCTAATCAGCGGAATCATATAAATATAAATATAAACAAGTAGTACAGGAGGAGAACAGAAAACAAACAAGCACACAAACACAAAGTTTGTTGACGAGGTTAGGCCTAACTCCTGTCCTACGTCTCCGCTCCGGTCTTCTCAAACACGAGATCTCCGAAGATCACTAACTCCTTCTTCAAGGGGGAAGACTCCCTTACAACTTCTCCTTTTTGTTCTAGAGGACAAGGAGACAACCTCTTATAGTTCACTCAAGAACTCACAAACCCTTCTACCCTGGATCCTTCAGTCGAATCGCAGAAGAAAAACTAAGGCTTTCTATCGCTCAATGCTCTCACTGAATATTTTGCCAAAGTTACTTCCCAAGACTCTTTGGATTATAATATATACTCTACACTAACGACCTAATTCCCTCACTCAAAAAACTAGCAGTTAATGCAAGTACAGTACCTTCACCTACCCCTTGGTCGCCCACTGCTCCTGCCTTGGTCGACCGCTGCTCTTGTGAAGTCTCCACTTGAACTGCCGCCTAGTGTTTCGATCATCCACCGGTCACCCTCGGGCGTCCACAGCTTCAAGTGCTGAAGCCTTTCTCCCTCAGTCAAGTTATTTTGATCGTCTGCCACCTCTTGTGGCCGTCAGATCTTGATGTGAGTACCTCTCTTCAACTGATCTTT
>LTAE01014209.1:0-11656 GCA_001647135.1 Pontederia paniculata | reverse complement strand
CTCCTGAAGATCCCGAGGACAATGATAATATGTAATTTGAATATTTGGAACGAAATCTGTAAATTATTATGAACATTTTCTGGAAATTATTATGAACTTTTTAATTATTATCAAATTTTTAATTATTAATAATTAATTTTATAAATTATTATTTTTTTTATTATTTTTTAAATTTTCTGAGGGGCTTTTCAGCCCCTCAGAAATTCCGTCAGAAATTTCTGACGGGTACGAAACCCGTCAGAAATTTATTACCAACGAGTTTTTTTCTGACCGTTTAAATTGAACGGAAATTTCGTCAGAAAGGCCTTTTCTGACCGATTTTTCGTCAAAATCCGTCAGAAATGACTGTTTTTCTTGTAGTGAGACACATTAGTAATTCAAAACGAAACAAATTATTAGGAGCTTTCCAAACTGTAATTAATATGTACACCAATTCATGGTCCGCATTAATGAAGCCATGCAATATATATGATCACTAACTATGTACAACTAGCTGTGAGACATACATATTCATGGTCCACATATTGTTAGATATATAGCATTCCCCTCTAAGAAAATAATGCAATGTTGTTGTGAGTGCTCTATATATAAATACATAACCATGCTATAAGTTACTCATTATGTTTAAAGAATGAAAAATCATATCCAAACTCTAGTATGTTCAAAGAAAGGCTTGAAAACTTGTGATATGCGCAAGGTTTCTTGCAACGAAACTCTTTTTAATTGGCATCATAAAAAATTCAAACTCAACACCTCTCGGAGAAAAGAAGTTTATCATTCTATATTAATTTTTATTTTTAAAAAGTTAATTTTATTCAAGAAAAAAGAACTATGTATGCGAATTGAAGGTGTCGAAGGGGTATATATTTTATATATTTATAAATCAAACTTACAAGACTATATATATCTCAAATACATTTGCATGGGACTCATAGATAATTAATATTAATTAATTAATTAATTAATTGATTAAGCTCATACCATTCTTTAACTTTTGATCACATCTGACTGGATGCATGCGATGGTGTTGCATGCATAGGTACGTAATTGACGTACACGTACTAATAAGAGTACATGATCATTATAACTTGACGACCTCCGGGACCTCGACGGGGTACCGGTGGATGCAGTCGGCCCAGGGGCCGTCGACGGGCGTCCGAACGGTGCGCAGGCACTTCCAGACGGCGCTGTTGCACTTGAAGCCGCTGCCGAAGCCGATCTGCCACACGCGGTCGCCGCGTCGCATCCTCCCCTTGGATTCGATGTAGTTGAGCTCGTACCAGAGGGAGCTGCTGGAGGTGTTCCCGAAGCGGTGCAGCGTCATGCGCGACGCCTCGACGTGCTCCGCCGACAGCTGCAAGTTCTTCTGCAGCTCGTCGATCACCGCGCGGCCGCCGGCGTGGATGCAGAAGTGCTCGAACGCCTGCTTGAAGTCCGGGATGTAGGGCTTCCACTTGGGGTTGATGAGTTTCCGTCCGACCAGCGTGAAGAAGAAGAGGAGCTGCTCGGAGAGCGGGAGCACGAGGGGCCCGATGGTGGTGATGTTGGACTTGAGCGCCTCCCCAGCGATTGCCATGAGATCCTTGGACAGTGAGATCCCGGAGTGACCCTCGGCATCCTCCTCCTCGTAGACGCAGCGGTAGGCGCGGTCGTCGGCCCCCTTGTGGGTGCGCACCACGTGCNCCCAGCGATTGCCATGAGATCCTTGGACAGTGAGATCCCGGAGTGACCCTCGGCATCCTCCTCCTCGTAGACGCAGCGGTAGGCGCGGTCGTCGGCCCCCTTGTGGGTGCGCACCACGTGCACCAGCCGGTACTTGGCGCGACGGGCGTCGCGCCGGCGGTTGGAGAGCAGGACGGCTGCGGCGCCCATCCGGAACAGGCAGTTGGGGAGGAGCATCGACCGCTGGTTCCCGGAGTAGAAGTTGGGCGTGATGATCTCGGTGGAGATGACCAGAGCGTTGGAGCCCGGGTGCGTCTGGAGGAGGTCGCGCGCGAGGTCGACGGAGATGAGCCCCGCGCTGCATCCCATGCCGGAGAGGTTGAAGCTGATGACGTTGCTGCGCAGCTTGTACTTGTTCACGATCATGGCGGAGAGCGACGGCGTTGGGGAGAAGAGGCTGCAGTTAACGACGAGGATGTCGATGTCCTTGGGCCTGAGGCCCGTCTTCTTCATGAGGTTGTCGATGGCGGAAAAGATGACCAGCTGGGCCTCGGCGCGGGACGCCTCCATGGTCGGGTTGGGAGGGATGTAGTGGTTGGCCGGCGGGAGGCAGGTCTCCTCGCCGAGGCCGGATCGCTCCAGGATTCGCATCTGGAACTGGACGCTCTTCTCGTCGTCACAGATGAGGCGGGTGTGCTCCATGAAGGTGGAGAAGGGGACGCGGCAGGTGCTGGGTGGCTTGAACAGCGCGTAGTCCACCAGGTACACGGGCCGCGGCCTCGACATGAAGTAGACGGTGGCGATGAAAACGGCGAGGAAGGTGGAGCACAGGATCTCGATGAGGTGGAGGTGGAGAGAGCGCCACAGGGCCACGACCTCGTCCGGGCCGCGCTGGACGAGCTCCAAGGCAGCCGTGGCCATGACCGGGATCAGGAGGAAGACCAGCAGGTTGTTCACAAGGTACTGGTACCCGAGCTTCACATACTTGAGCTTGACAGAGCTCGAGAACTCCGGCAATGGTGCAGTCGGCATCTTCTTCGATCTTCCACTGCTAGAACTTCTTCTTGGACTTCTTTTTACTATGTAGGCGTCGGTGTTTCTATTTTTGTGAGCAACAGCGAGGAGAGAGGCGAAGGAGCGAGAGAGTGATGTGTGTTGTCTTGAGGAGGGAGGGGGAGGTTCTCTCTCTCTCTCTCTCTCTCTCTCTCTCACTCTCTCTCACACACACACATATCTATGCTGTATCTGACTGAGATGCTCTTTGAATAATTTTAGATGAACACCTCACAGCATCATTATCATATACAGATGTACTTCTGAACTTGGATATGTATTTCATACGCAAATGCCAAGAGGAATCCTGTGGAAATGGGTAGATAAGTGGACTTACCAAATTGAACTCTCATAAATTTATTTATCAGAAAATAAATAGACTGTGGTGGTGGTGGCGGTGGTATGCATTTTATACTAAATATGAACAATATATTTTTCTAGTTGTGTTCAATCTATATAATACAATTTTATTAGAACATCTCTATGAATATGCATCAAATTAGGCACCTAATCTTTAGGTTTAACACATTCCTCACATGTTAACTGATAAGAATTTTCCAATATAATTGTTGTTTTTAATTATATATTATTTTATTATTTGAATTTAGAGGGGGAATTGAAAGAATAGGGTTAAAATGGAGGTTGGGAGTTGGGACAGTTGGAAGAAGATGAGCAGAAATTAAGAAACAGGCTTTGTTTACACACAGTATTCATACTGTATGTGTATTTTGTACATGTACTCATCTCCTCCATATAGCGTATCGATCAACTTGAGACGTCAACTACGATGGGGGGCAATTAATTGGTGTCGTATCATTAATTATATGCGAGTTGACCGGTTGGTTGAGAAGGTGTGGAAGTGGGAAACTGGTTGGTCAACTAATTACAATAATTATAGTCATAATTATTATAATTATATAAATAATTTGTAACTTCACATAAACACGACGGCAGGCTCAAACGGATTTTCGAATAAAAAATATTATTGTTATAATTAGCAAATCTTGAATGTGTGCTACAAGATCCTTAGTCTTAGATTACGAATCTCTTTTATTAATCTCCAATTGGTATAAAAAAACATAGAATGTGAAAAGAATGTTGTCAACGCCTCCATGTAATCTTCAGTTAATTGTAATAATAAATACACACAAATTTAAAAGTTGAACCCTAATCATATAAATTTAATAGAAGTAAAATATTTTTCTATGTGTTTCACTATGAAATACCTATATAATTAATCGACACTTAATTCAAATTAAAATAATATATAATAATCTAATTAATATATAATAAAATATAATTTTAAATTTAGATGATTTTAATTTGAATTGTAGATAAACAAAGATGTTTCATCTCATATATATATATATGTTGACTTCAGCTTAATTGAAACGTGTGGGAATCCATCGACTTACATAATTTGTACTCTTAATTATAAAGGTGGGAGGTTGGTTTGACAATTTATACATAGGTAACAGGTGTATTTATGTGAGCACATCCACTTTGATGTAAATTCTTATCAGTAATTTTAGTTTTAAAAATAATTACCCCAAACAATTTTTTAGTTAAAACTATTATTTGCACGTTTTTTCATAAAAAATGAATTTATATATATAAAGAGAAAATGTTCGAGACAGTTCGGCGTCAAGTTGACTTAGATAAATTGACGTTTAAATGAAAGGCAGGGAAATTATTATTATTATTATTATTATTATTATTATTATTATTATTATTATTATTATTATTATTATTATTATTATTATTATTATTATTACCAAGCTTCGTTCATAATAATATGAAAGCTCTTTACACAAGGGTGGACCCACATTGGTCTCCCCATTTTTTTTATATACAAATACATATACTTATATATTAATATTTACGATTAATAAATAATATAAATATTAAGAAAATAATATATTTATTTAATTATTTAAGTGAATAGATAATTAATAATATACTTTTATATATGTCCACTCCTCTTAAATTTTAATAATTTATTTTTTTATATTTTGACCTTAATTTTTTGATGTTGAATCCGTCCCAATCTTTTCAAATACAATTAAGTCGTCAATTATGTTTTACTCGAAAGTGGGCACCTAAGGCATTGAGATTACGAGACTTTCCTACGTGAACTTGTTCATTTTCTTTTTTTAAAGAGTGGTATTGATGCTAGCAATATATACTAAGAAGAATGTTTGAGAAAGTTCAGCGGCAAGAAGTATTAATTAAAACAGGTGGTTAGTTAATTAATTAATAATTATTAATAATAATAATAATGCTGTATTTCTTGCTGAACTAATTAATGGCAATACAAGTTGATACATGTCACCTAGCTAGCTAAATAGGTATTTCTCAAATCATGATCTAGCTGGAAAGACATGGTTTATAGGTGGCACGAATTAATTCTTCATCCTTCTAATTAATGCCACCAAAAGGGAGAATTAATTATGTCAACCCCAAGTGTAGAAATCATGTGTGCAATTTGACCCATTTTCCCAAGTTCACGCGTAGTCAACACAACAAAATTTTATACCAACGTCGAAGAAAAAAATTATAAAAAGACTGCTAAAGGTTGAAAAAAAAATCCAAACTCAAGTCAAGCCGATTATCCATTATCTTTTAGTCAAATCTATCTATTTTAATGTTTTTAACATTTTATATCTTTGTTTAATATTTTATTTATTTTTACGATTATATTTTATATATTTAAATTTTGAATTACACAACTAGATTGGTTTTGAGTCGGCTTTAAATATTTTTCCTGATATCTAATTCAATCAGGCACAGGAACAAGATGAAAAACTAATTATTATATATTCAAATGACAAACTAAAAATGTTCTCCATTCTAATTGTGAATTTGTACCGATGAGCATTTGTAACAGTTATCTGTTCTTAACAAGGTCGTTTAATAATAAAACTAAAATGATGTAGATTATGGACCAAAGTGAAATGTTCTTATGCAAGAATATTCTTATAATAGTCTTATCGTGAAAGTCCAACCAAAAGAAGCAAAAAAAAAAAGAGGAAAAAAGATCTAGCAAGTAAAAGAGGAGAGGGAAACCTCATTTTCCTCCTCCCTTTTCTTTTTCCTAGCACACAAACCATCATAGAGAAATAACTATGAGCATGCCCCAACTTCCAATCAATGCAATTTCACCGTCTGACCATCAAACCCTTATAAATCAAATGACATTTCGAAGCTCTCAACAAGACGAAGCCAATGGGGCCGTCACAATAGGTTTTGGTGGACTACACGCAGGTTAGTTGCGCCCCAAAGTTGGCGAGGAGAATCTTGACATTTTGATGATTTTGAACTCGATTAGCGACGGAGTCGACCCAATTGCCTTACCAATGAGTACCCTGAGCATTTGAGCTAATGTTGGCATCTCCAAACCAAATTATTATGTCTATCCTCAAATTTGACTAGTTGCATTCACCTATTTTTTATATCGTCCATATATCTCTTTTTTCCTCCCCTTCTTCATGGTCGGCAATGATAAGAGAGTGGGGAGTCTTATAGGTATAACTCAATTTCAAAGGGTGTTTCTACATCCTTTATGACTATTTAATGGCCTCCACATATCTTGATTTACTTGAAGTTTCACTAGTAAGTGATAGTTCTTGGTCTCTAGTACATCTCCATCATTGATCCTTTTTTGTTTTTCTCTAAAATGACGAGTCAGTCGTATTCTAGTATTAAATTGGACATATGTATACATAGGTAAGATACAGAAATAACAATGTTGAGGTTTCATGTAACATCGCGAAAATGCATCCTTCCACGCGGACAAATCGATATCCACCATGTTGTCACACAACACCAACTCTACTTCATCTTGCCCTATGTGTGGCTCTGTCCAAGCTCAGCTTGTGCACGTAGCCCAACAACAAAGCATCAAAGGATCTTGTCCAAGAGAGAAGAAAACAAGTACACCACAATTCACACAAGAGAACACAAGAGAAGTGAGCGAAAAAGTGAGGTACTCTTATTGCATAGCTCATGTGTACAGAAAGCAACGTAGGAGTCTGCTCAAACAAGGTAAAAATACTCATGTACTTAAGGTGGCAGCTCAAATCCTTTATATATGATAGGATATGGCTGCACCTTTCCATGGAGGACATGTGACCTCTTTTCCATGGAGAATCCCACACCTATACCCCACTGAAAAAACCCCCAAAGACCCACACAGAAATCTCCCTGTATAGAAGGAGAGTTGTTACAAGAAGAACCAATAGGAGAGGAGCAAAGTGGGTCAAACACCCCTCTCACAACCTCCACACTTGTGGTGTGTAGGAGCAGCCCCTGGAGCTGCTTATCCACCTGCTCTCGGTTGTATCCACGCACATGAGGGCACGTCCTGCAAAAGTAACACCAAAAGAAGTCTACGCCTGTTGTACACCGCGGCTTTAGTCTTCACATCATGTGCGCATGCTGAGTGCACCGCACCGCCTTGACCTCAGGCCCCCGCCCATGCGTTTGGCATTGCATGGCGACATGGTCATTGGCTCCGCGCGCACGCTCAACGCCGTGTTGTCCGACTTCGAGTGGCTGGTCCTTGCTGAGTGTGACATCTCTTCCTCGACAAAGATGTTATCGTCCTTGACAACATGCGGTATGCCTCAATAGCCTCCTTGAACTGCCATAAGTCTTCTTCCCGCTCCCAAGAATCCTCGGTCGCCTCAGCCCCCTTCCAATGAATGAGGAACTCGGTGTAGTTCGGATAGCCTCGCTTTCGAATCCTTCTGTCAGCCATGATGGACTCCACTTCACGGTTATAGGACTTTGTGACATTCACCAAAGGCCGCTAAGCATCACCCCTGCTAGGATCCTCCAAGTCTTCGTGGTATGGCTTCAACATGCTCACATGAAACATCAGATGAATCTTCAACTTGGTCGGAAGATCAACATGGTAGGCCACCTTGCCTACCCTCCGCATTAGGCCTTGTGTAGTTGACAAAGTGCGCGGAACTGTTTTGCACCAAGCTTCACCATGATCTTGTCCCCAACTTGGAACTCCACATGTCGTCGGTGTCAGTCCGTGAACTTCTTCATCTTGCTAGCAACCTTGTGGAGTGCAGCAATTGAGAGCTCAAGGTTGTCTTGCCAACTACGAGCCAGCTGATAGGCAGCAGGGTTGCAGCCCGCATATCGTGCCGCCAAAGCCTGAGGTGTCATCGGCTGTCAGTCCATCACAATCGCGAATTGACTCTGCCCCGTTGCTTCACTCCGCTGCAAATTATATGAGAATTGTGCACAATCCAGTAGAGCTGCCCAATCTCATTTATTTGCACTCACAAAGTGTTGGAGTTAGATCTCCAACAAGTGATTGACTCTTTTCGTCTGCCCGTCAACCTGTGGATGAAAGACAATAGAGAAACGTAGATTAGTACCAAGCAAACAAAAGAGTTCACCCCAAAAGTGACCCGTGAACCTTGGGTCTCGGTCGCTGACGATGGTCTCCGTCACGCCTCAAAGCTTCACAACATGCTTGAAGAAGAGGCGGACAACATCCTCCGCACCAATGTCATGCACCGCTGGAATGAAGATCGCATACTTGGAGAAGCGGTCTACCACCACTAAAATAGTCCCGCGCCCCTCTGAGATCGGAAGAGCCACAATGAAGTCCATCGTCACAAACTGCCATGCATGACTAGGAATAGGAAGTGGCTCCAAGAGTCCTCCGGGCATGCGAGTTTCTGATTTGTCTTGTTGACACACAAGACATGTCCGCACATAAGCCTTGATCTCATCCTCCATGTGCGGCCAGAAAAAGGTGTTGTTCACCAACGTGCCGATGCGAGCACTGCAGGGATGGTCTGCCCACCTAATGTCATGGCTCTCCTTGATGATGTCCCTCCTCAAGTTGTCCCACTTCGAAACAAAGAGACGGCTGCCCTCTATCATCAACATCTCTTTCTCAATCCAGAAACACTGAGTCTTGCCCTCGTGCGCCAAGGCCATGAGATGAACGGTCTTAGGATCTCGTTGCAGCCCTTCACAAATTTGATTCCGTAAATCAATTTGTACACTGCTGATCACGCGAGTTGTGCCTTCTAGCTGAGAGCATCGTCCACCACATTAGATTTGCCCATCTTATACTCCATGTTGTAGTCGAATTCGGCCAAGAAGTCTTGCCACCGAGCTTGCTTCGAGCTGAACTTCTTTTGATTCTGAAAATAAGACGTGGCAACATTGTCGGTCTTCACCACAAACCGACTCCCAAGTAAGTAATGCCTCCACACCCGGAGACAATGGACAACAGTCGTCATCTCCTTTTCATGAATGGGATATTTCCGTTCAGTTTCATTCAACTTCCGGCTCTCAAATGCTATAGGATGACCCTCCTGCATCAAAACACCACCAATAACAAAATTGAAAGCATCAATATGAACCTCAAAAGGTACAGAGAAGTCGGCTAGCTGCAAACATGGCTCCTCAACAATGGTAGCCTTCAAATCCTCGAAGACCTTGTGGCATGCGTCGAACCACACCCAAGCCACATTCTTCTTCAAGAGCTTCGTCAAAGGTGTTGCCCTCCTTGAGTACCCCTGAATTAAACGCGGGTAGTAGTTGACCAAGCCAAGGAACGACCTCAACTTCGAGACGTTCATTAGTGCTTGCCGATCGAGGATAGCTTGCACCTTATGGCTGTCCATCCGGATCTCTTCACTCTGGATCCAATGTCCCAAGAAATGGACCTCGATTTGGGCGAATGAACACTTCTACGACTTCATATAGAGTTCATTCTCCCTCAAAAGTACCAAAACCTTTACAAGATGGGAAACATGCTCCTCCAAGATCTCGGAGTACACCATTATGTCATCAAAGTATACAACACAACTTGTCCAAAAGAGGATGAAAGATATGGTTCACCAAAGTACAAAATGTAGCTGGTGCGTTCGTCAAGCCACACTACATCACCATGAACTCATAGGATCCACACCTCGTGACACAAGTTGTCTTCTCCTCATCCCCTCTACGATTTGGACTTGCCAATATCCTGATCGGAGGTCTAGCTTGCTGAAATATCTAGCCTTGCCAACATGATCAAAGAGATCATCAACCAAAATGATAGGATACTTGTTCTTGATAGTGAGCTTGTTGAGTGCGCGGTAGTCTACACACATCCGCAACGAACCATCTTGTTTCTTTTTGGAAAAGCACCGATGCGCCAAACGGTGCCTTGGATGACCAAATGAACCCGGCCTCCAACAACTCCCTAAGTTGCTTCTGAAGCTCCGCTAACTCTGGTGGAGCCATACAATAAGGCACCATGTTTGGGGCCTTTGGCCCCGGGACGAGCTCGATCTCGTGATCTACCTCTCGACGAGACGACAACCTTTTTGGTAGCTTAGGTGGCATCACATCAGCAAAGCAGTTGAGCATGTCTTGGATCACTTCAGGAATAGGTTCGGCAACCCCTGTCCCTCCGCCTTCAAGGCGTCCAAGTACATGATCTCCCCACGTTTAATACCTTTCTTCAGCTGCATGGCCGAGAGCATAGCTCCCTCGACCCATGAGTGCTTCAAAGGCACTTGCTTTGTCTCATTTCCTTGATCTGAAACAATGAGCATCTCATGAGAAAAAGATACCTTTGGGAAGCCATCGAAGAACTCCATGCCAAGGACAAATTGATGATCGTCCATCGGCACCACCGCCAAGTCCAGCAGTCCGCACCAATCACCCATGCTGACCTCCACGCCCCTGTCCATGCCTACAATGGGTTGCGAATGAGAGTTCGTCATCTTCAAAAGTCCCAGCTCCTTTGAGATAGTAAGGCCAAGCCTAGTCACCTCCGCAGGGGTCACAAAGTTGTGTGTGGCTCCTGTGTCGACTAGCGCTCGCGCTGCAAACCTCCAAATCAGCAAACACGAGTCCTTGACTCTTGGACATCACCTTAGCCGGTTGCAGGCCCACAGGGCCCTTGCGAGTGGTCGCAGCAGGGAGTGCCCGCATGGAACTCATTTGTGGCGCGTCCTCACTCGACTCCTTCTCACTTTGAGTGGCCATCATGGAATTGATTAGTTTCTTCTTCACTAGAAAGTCCCTCATAAGATGTGGCCCCGAACATGTGAAACACTTGATGTTCCTTCTAGGTTGATCATGTTGTCCTATTTTCGGAATTGAGATATTTTTCTTGGCCTCCTTCTTGTACTTGTTCTTGCCTCCTCCACCAACTTTCTTGTCATCTTTCTTTTGGTAAGTAACAGCCTCGCACCCATAATCATTGAGTTGGTCAGCGACGGCAACGGCCTCTTCGATGCTTTGCGGTTGACGCCTCTGCACCTCCCTTTTCGGCCCAATTGGGTAGGCCATCAATGAAGTATTCAAGCTTGAGATCTTCCTGGATGTCCCTGACTTCCAAGAGCAAGGATTGAAAAGTCTTCACATAGTCCCTAAGACCTCCGGTGCACCTCAGCGATCTCAACTTCCTTGCAGTCTGCCCCCATGCATTAATCGGAGAGAATTGTTTCTACAACTCGTGCTTAAACTCCTCCCATTGTTCCACCGATTTTTTGTTGCCTCTTGGACTTTTTTGATGCGACCACAGAGATGCATCATCGATCAAGTAGCGAACAACCACATTGATCTTGACCTCATCCTCCTCAATGCTACCATCCCTGAACTCATTCTCAAGATCCCACAAAAACTGATCAATGAGCTTGGCTTTTCGCTTACCACCATGCTTGATTAGCTCAGGTCCTTGGTGCAGTTAATTCACGTTTCTAGCGAACGCGTTCCTTTGCGTTCCAGATGAACGCGGGCCGAGTTCCAGGTGAACGCGGCTAATGTTCCAGACACCTGTTAGTCGGTGTTCAGAACGCGGTCAGAAGACGCGGACCATGTTTTTCAGCGCGGTGTGTTTTGATCCAAGTCCTTCGTTGTCGGCTCAATTCCTATACGATCACAGAAATAAACTAAAAAGTAATACGAA
>LTAE01014208.1:0-11656 GCA_001647135.1 Pontederia paniculata | reverse complement strand
CTAACGGCCCAAGCCCTCCGCTACCGCCACAAATTTCCTTTTTACCAACACTGATTCCCTTTTTTTTCTCTCATTTTTTTTTCAATTTTGAGTACAGGGTATAATATTTCAAGTCACAATAACATAAACTTTATGTTACATCGACAAAAAGTTTATTTCAAACCATATTAGAATCTCAGAAGTTGACAAATCTTCCTTGAAGTTTCCCCTTGACTCCTTAATCCTTTAGGAATATGAATATAAACCTCCTCGTCTAAATCTCCATCAAGAAAGACAATATTAATATCAAAATGATATATAGGCCAAATGTTTTGAGCAACTACAATCAAGGAGGCTCTAATGGTACAATCTTTGCTATTGGCGAGAAAATTTTATTGAAATAAACGTACCTTTTTCAGTGAGCCTCACCTTATATCTCTTAATCTCTCTTGTGGTAGTAAGTTTACCAATTTACATCCAATAGGAACCTTCCTCGGAGGTAAAATCACCAATCCCAAAGTACCATTAGACTAAATAACATTTAACTTAGAATTCAAGGCATCAACCCAATTCAGATCAAGAATAACCTGCTTATACGTGGGTGACTCGTAGACAAATGATAAAGAAGTAAGAAATGTTGAATAAAAGGAGGTATAATTCTAACATTAAATACAATCACTAAGTGTATATGGAGTAGAAAGAGTTGCATGACATTGAAACTTATATGTAACATAATCATGCAACCAAGTTGGGGATCCACTCACTCTATTGGATCTTAAAAAGATAGAAAGAACTGCAACTGGAAGAGATAAGAGAAACCTTTATGAGTAAGATACTTAAAAGGTTCCAAAGTATCCACATAAATCAAATCAAACACCTTCATGTTGCTAAATATTTTAGCAATAACTTGAAATGGAACTAGTGTTTGCCTAACTAAAGGACACATACTATAATATATCATCCTTTCTAAGGACAAATGAAAATGTCTCTCATGCCATAATTCCAGCTCAGATTGAATTGAGGTAGCAACAACCAAGCATTTGGAATTTATGTCTGAAACTCCTTGACCTTTAACGAAGTTGTATTAAATTAAACAAGACAAATCTAAAGTCAATCAGGCCACAAAAATCAACTAAACTTGAACTCTCACACATAAAGAACATTTCTAATTTCTTTAGTAGGCTGGATCATCAAAGACCCGTGTGTGTCACCGGAGAGACACTACAATTAGGCAAAGAAATATAAGTATGATTAGTGGCACCAATATCAATTATCCAAAATTTTAATATTTAATCTAAAATTTGAGACTGAATACTTGTCATATTTACTATTGATACTATAGAAGATAATGTATGTTTATATTAGTCTTCTATAAAAACAAGACCATTTATTTGATCACCTGAGAAGTCTCCATAACTTTCAACTTCAAATTTACTATTTGAACCCTATTGAACAAACACACTATTACTTGTTGATCCATAGTTTTTGTTTCTATTATTGAACTTATAATTGGTAGAAATCCAATAATTTTGTAACATTATTTTCGTATGACTAACCTTTTTGAAATGATCACAAAAATACTATAATATTTTTATTGTTATTCTAATTCTAGATTTTAGCTCCAAAAAACGTGACATGTTGATCAGATCCTTGAAAAATAATAGCTCTTATTTGTCTTTGCATTTTTTTTCAATCAAGAGGTAATAGACTTGATTAGTAGAAGGTGTTGGATTCATTAACCTAGCCAAACTATATGAATTGTTTAAACCCATAAGAAACATGTAAAACTTCTCTTGCTTACAATACTAACATATTTTTCAAAGGC
The DNA here is from genome assembly GCA_001647135.1 of Pontederia paniculata. Taxonomy (NCBI): domain Eukaryota; kingdom Viridiplantae; phylum Streptophyta; class Magnoliopsida; order Commelinales; family Pontederiaceae; genus Pontederia; species Pontederia paniculata. Next base: position 9,852 of record LTAE01014208.1, on the reverse strand, counting down.
ATCTTGAGAAAGACAAACTAAAAGTACACCTTGATTAAAAAAGTATATCTTATTCTGTATTAAATAAACCTTCATTCCATTAATTGTTTCAAATCTCTCGTTCAAATCCAACCAAATAGTACTTGCGCTCTGTGTGCATGATACATTGTTGATCAATCCTTCAACTGCTATACTAGTCACCCAAGACAACACCAATGCATTACATCTTTTTCATTGGAATTCTAAAGACTTGTCCACCTGATGTAAAGGAAATGATCCATCCGCGAAACCCTATTTGTTCTTAGCTAATAGGGCATTATACATGACACTTGCTCTAGGCTAAATAGTTCTCATATCTAGTTAATTGCTCTGAAATTAAATTTTGACTTGGCGAATCCCCAACACACAAGAACAAGAGACTTGAAATGTTTATTATAATGACATAAGAAGAACTTGTAGAAAAAATTATAGTGATAGACATATTAAAAACAATAACAAGATTTGGTTTAACTACTCAAAGATCCAAACAACGAGAAATTACAATAACAACAATAAAATCACGCAATAAATCAGAAACTATGTTACATAGCTACACTAAAAAAGATCAACTACTTAGTTAAACCATAACAATTTTTGGTAAGGCATTGTGATGCATCAACACACTCGCTAATGACATGTATATTCTCATTTCAACCATGCATGTGTAGGGACAACTGTTTGGTGATTCCCTTTGATCGGCGCTTGTAGTTGAAGCTTGAGTTTATGACGTGGAATTCTTAAATGCTTGCAATAGGAACTAAAATGAGTGGATTGAATGTGACTTTGCTAACCTAGTTATCTTCCTATGAAACTTCAAGATGCTCATGGAGGATCGAAAAAAATAGAATATTTTGCCTTCTTTTGATCACTTTGAAGATCAATCCATTTTCCCAACTACTTAGCTCACTTAGACATATTTTCATCTTCTATTGATGTGTTTTGGCAGGAGATATCAGCCTCTGAAGTTTTTGTACCAAGATATATCATATCAGGTTCATCCATCAAAGGAGGAAGCTTTACTTTGTTTAAAAAGAAATTGTCCATTCGTAAAACAAAAAAGAAGCAACAAAAAAACTAAAGTTTTTTATTTTGTCCTCTAAGATGGCCAAAATTTTCTTTTGAAAAAAATATTCTTTTATTTTTTATGATGGGGCTAAATAAACGTAGCCTTTTTATACCTATAACTAATAGGCAACTAAATAATAAATTGTTCTATGATATTAAAAGTAAGAAACTACAAATAACTTTATTTTCTCAATTGCAAAGGAAGTTTATGTGCAAATGAAAGATAAATTGAAAAAAATATATAAAATTCATTGATAAAAATGAATTCAAGATTATTTAAGTCATGAGTAGATAGAAAATATTCTGCATGTTTTTTCTTCATTTTAAGTTTATCACAAAATATATGTAACTTAATTGAAACAAAATTTTGCTGAAACATAAAAGCTTAAGAAATTTTGGACACGAAGAGTGATTGCTATTTTATATGATTTTGGAAATGCTTACATAAAATGGCTAGTGATGGCACCTATGGCATATTTATCCAACAGAGTTAACAACTTTCTTAATTGTTTTCTCCCTTATGATTGGTTTAATTTAGAGTTATAGTTTTGGGAAGTATGATGGTCATGGTTGAATATAACAAGATATAAATTTGAGCTATATATTTTTTTTCGTTGACATAAATGGGTAGGTACGGTTGTCTAAAACATGTTTGTCTGATTTTTTTTTGTTAAATTTATTTTAGAGAAAATAATTTGTTGGTCGTATAGTAAAAAGTAATTGAAATATCTTTTTACTAATTTTTTTTATAAAGAAAATAACCATGTGTTATGGGTAATGGAACTTTGAGTACAACTTTTTGACCAACAAGTAGCTAATGATTTCATTAATCAAATTTTATTATCTTCTAAATAAAAGAAAAACAAAGAAAAATATTTTCTCGGAGTCTTTTAGATTGATAATTAATCCGCTGGACTTGTGATGGGCCAATTTGAATGTTTGAATTATGTGTTAATTCTATTTTTAAAATGAACCAATTTCTGTTGTTCACTTCTGCCCTACACAAGTTAAATTAATTATAAGGATGTGTTGGTAATTCAAGCTTAAGTTTAAGCGTGTTTGAAAATAAAAAAAAAAACATATAACAACTTAAATGATTAAAACATATTCATTTAGTCCAATTTATCAAAATAAAATCATTTTCTCTATTCATTCAGCTAGATGATAAAAAGAAGGAAGACGTACTATTGACAATTCATATATGCATTCACTCCAAAGCTCTCATTTTTACCATGTTTGCTATTTTTCAAGGGACGCACCAGGATAAGTACCTTACCTTATTATACCTCCAAAGAGGCCCAACTCAAGTTTCACAAAACTACTACAAATTTAATCATTCTAAATCTTAAATGGATTTGCATAATTTTCATCCAATAACTAATATACCATAGATATGAAAATTCATACGTGTCAGCTTATACTTGATCGTGCTCAATGCCGTGTCAAAAGTGACATTCGGATGGCTCGATCCGGATTCAGCTATGTTTCCCCTCCTTTCCTTTCTCAAACTTAATTTGAATAAAACCGAGAAATGCCAGGAAAGCTTGAGAGCCATGTGGACAAGATTGCTTGTCATGTGGCGTTGAACTTTTTGATGGAGTCAGGTAGGAGGACCATGAAGTAGCTGCATTTTTTTTTTTTTTGAGATGATCTATAGAATTTGAGGTCAGAATTATGCAGCTTCGCATATTAAAAACTGAGGATTGCACAAAGGAAGCGTTGCCATGTTGTTATTGCTTTATCATTTACATATGTGTGGATAAGATGAACCCGACAAAGGAGTCCACATTTATTGGACTATTTTTCATCTTGGTGATAACTACATCCATAAATCAATGATTATAAATATTCACTATAAGCAGTCATATATATATATTGCTATTGCAAGTCAAATGTTAATTCAGATGATCTGAAGTCGAAAAAAATTAATAAAGATGCATGTTTTTCTGATATATTAACTCTGATATTTAGAAGGTTGAACTGTTCTGCAAGTGAAGGAAACTGATCAAGCAAAGTATATCAACTATAAAGAATTATATGACCGATGACACCATGAAAGGCATTAACTAATTTTATTAGTCCTAACATCCGTTAGATCACTAATCTCTGACTAGTTAAGGATAATGCAAAATTTAAATATCTGATGGAGATCTATTTATTTTTCAGTTTAACTCAATAGTTAAGCCAAGCCAACATCATATTCCTTTATACCATCTATTTTTTCTGGGTTATACCTATATACATATATATATATATATATAATATTAAAACTATAAATGTTAAAACTATATATATATATATATATATATATATATATAATATTAAAACTATAAATATTTCTTTCGTAACGTTTAAACTTTTATAACTACAGTGTTGCGCATTACAAAATGGTAAAAGATTTTGTTAACGTTCTCATTTAAACCAACATGAGCATATCTTTGGTGATTTTTAGTTGTTACGAATATATATATTTTTTAACATTACATGCATTTCTGTAACATGTGTATGCAGTCTTGGTTGGTATTGGATGGGTGATTTATGTAATTTCCAAACAGAATTATTCTTTCTAAGTTATTTAGCACATTTTTTCATATCAAACTTGGTACCATAAGCAATGTGGGAATATCACCTTCATCATGAACCAAAAGAAAACGTTGAAAGTTGCAGAGGATGTGCATGCACTACAATTATGAATCTAATGAATACTATTCCAACAACATGTTTCCACAATAAATTAAAAGAATTGATCAACGTTGTCCTATTGGACAGCCAAAATTAAGAACACAACAACTTGACAATTATTTCCTCATATATTCTAAATAATAAACAATAGAGCATCTTAAACCAGAAAAACATCCAACTCAGTCTTAATAGCTGTGCATGCCTCTGTCAAACATTAATGCATTTAGTTAGTAGTAGGGGCCACATTTTGCCCCTCACGATCTATGACAAGTTGACAACAATAGTCTTGGAGCTGCCAGTCGTATCCTCATCAAAGCATAGTTCATAGAAGATAATTTTCACTAAGTTCCCAATGAATTTTCTTCGAACAATTTGTTTTTCAGATGAGTATAAGATGTAACACCTGGGCCAATAACCCAAAAGCTCACAAAATCAAACCCAATAAGAGGAGTAGTATTATAAATACCACCTAGGGGTGCCACAAATTTCACTTCGTGAAATTTTGTGGCCAGCCATAGGTAAGAGAAAGTTTCTCTCCTCTCCTCTGTTCATGTGTTCATCTTCTGTTTTCTCATCCCCGAAATTTCTGTTCGTCCTACGAGAAGAAGATCCTCCATCTCAGTAGGAAAAACGTCGAAGAGGACGTCCCCGAAAGAGTAGAACAAGCCCTGGAGAACCCGAAGGTATGTCCCCTGGCGGATTCCTTGTACATAAAGTAAAGTGTTTAGATCTGCATGTTTGGAATTGTTCTGTTCGTGCGATTTGATTTTCTGCCGATCAACTCGGACCGCGTCTAAGTTCATTAGTACAGACTGAGTTCACTTACAAATTTGTGATCATTCAAAACAATCTCAGGATCCTAGATTCAACACACATTGCTTTAGACCAAGTGAGATAATTTGTTCATTCATCTAGAGTGAGTACATTTTCTAAATTATCCGAGGAATTAAGTGAATATATTGATGCAATCCCGTTGGAAGTCCCTTCCAACTTCATAGATTTTCATGCTATTGGAATCTACAATGTTACGAAATCCTAGCATAAAACAACTTTAGTTCAAGCGACACCTTAAATAATTGTAAGACGGAGAGGAGAAAACCTCTCGATACCATACAACAATAACAAGACATCCAGATCATAAGATCTAATTAAGTCTACATACTATGAGAAAAATGGCAGGATTAAAGGAAAGAATTAACTGAAAAGAGAACATTCTTTTTCCTTTTTATTTTATTGTTTGAGATGTGTTGGCTATATATATATATATACATGCAACAAATTCTCTACCTTATTCGTAACAAAATATATAATAAGAGGAAATTCTCAACCCAACAAAGGTATCATATGGTTGTAATGGACGACGTTTTGCTGCAAATGAACAAAGTTATCTTTTAGACTAGATAACATATTTGTTATATCTAAAAATTGGTAAATAGACCAAAAGAGTTATGTTAAACATACTTGTTAATGACATCTAATATATTAAAAAAAAAGAGTCGAAGAAGAACTCTCATTGAACTACTATTCCTAATGTGAACAATGATCTAGATTCAAGTATTGTTGATGGACATTATGTTGCAAGTGTAGTTCTGTGTGCTCCAATTTTTCATCATAAATATTGTATGTTTAATTTATTATATCTTCGTAACCATAATTTAGGCTAATAAAGTTATCGAGTATTATTTCTATGATAATCCTTGGAAGAAATTTTTTAATGTCCTTATTGTATCATTTAAGACATGTATTATTATATGGCATATGTTAATGAAAATGATTCTATTTAATAACTATATTATAAAGTGTAAGACAAAATAATATCACTTATACTATATTTGATTAGGGTTGAAAAAAGTAAAGAAGAAGAAGAAAAAGGATCTTAACCATTTAACTTCGTTTAGTTTTATTATTAATGAAAAAAATGAGGTTAATATTCCTTCCATTTATCTTCGTTCCCCTATAATTATTCATTTTTATTTCAATCTCAAAATAAGATGGAAAAGAAGGAAAATATATATATTTAAAACATATTTTTTATTTTAATCTTACTTGATAGAATATGTATTCATATATAAGAATATATTCGTCTAAATAAAATTATCGCTTAAATTTGATTTGCCTCCCTTCTCTTTACTTATTTAAATATATTATCGTTTTATCTTCATTATCTTTCTCTAATTTTTCTTCTCATTTACCTTTGTTTCCTCTTATTAAATTATTCATAAATTTAACGACAAACCCTTAGATCATATTCATAAATTAATTTTTCTAAGTTAATCAGAACAACAATGTGGAGAGAATGTGGAAGGAATGCCAATGCCCTTCTTTCTAGTAAGGGGATTCAAACATAATTTTATTTATTTAACAAATGATAATTGTACAGATAGATAAAATAAAAAAAATATGAAAACACAAAATAAGAGTAAGGGCCTGATTGGGTGTTCAGTATTTTTGAAGTATTTGACTATTGTTGACGAATTTTTTATAAATAGGTGTTTGACACCAATTTTTGTTGGATAAAAATACAACATACTAGATAAAAAATGTCGTAAAATAATTATGTACTTCTTTCTTCGTATTTTTTCTTTCTTCTTTCTCTCTTTAATCCTTTCATAGTTACAATATATTTAGAAAATTTAGAATTTTTTTACGTCGAAAAAAAAATTATTGTAAGACACTTTTAAAGTTTTTTAAAACGTAAAAAAAATTATAAAGTTTTCAAACAGGCTCTAAATGGTAAAATGCTTAGGAGTAGGAGTTTATAAAAATCTAAGGGAGAAAAGAAGAAAAAAATCTTAAGAAAATAATTTTCTGCAGTAAGTCATAAAGAAAAATAAACTGTCAAAGAAATGAATTTTAAGAAAACAATTAACTTTTTCTAAGATTTTTTTAACTTAAGACAAACGATTAAAATATTAGCTTGTTATAACTTTATGTTAAATATGACGTCAATAGTACGAGTACAAAATTATTTATGATTCTTAAAGTTAAAGGGAACTTTTTTGTAAATAGGTAATTGTGGCCATATGTGCGCCTCTATTTTGGATTAATTAGATTAATACATACAACTAATAATAATTGAATTAATAAAGAAATAGTGCTTTGGTGTAAATAGCACACATCGATTTTTTTTCTTCTATAAAATATTTTTCCAACGTTGGAAAAAAAATTAACAAAGACATGTTTGTATATACAGCACATTTAATCAATCATTCGCACAATATACAAATAAAATGTAACTTGTTATGTAACAAATATTTTATACAAAATTCGGTGAAAAAAATATACGACAGCGATAAAAGGAGAAAAAAAAACTTGTTTTATTCTTTTAACAAGCCTTCGTAACAATGGCGAAGAACGCGATTCGACCGCCGCCGTGGGCATTCGACGCGTTCCGGGCGCTTTCAGCCGCCGCAAGAGAGGCAGCAGCAGCGTTGGCGGAGGGTGTTCCGTCGGCCAAAGGAGGGGTGATGTCAGAGTGGAATTCGCTGCCCCGCCGCCTGTCTGCGCTGAAAGGAGCGCCGGAGGGGAGCGCAGCGGCGGTGCTGGACGAGTGGCTGAGGGACGGAGGGAAGGTTACAGTACCGAGTCTCATGAAGCGCGTTTGGGAGCTCCGCAGGCATCGCCGCCATCGCGACGCCCTTGAGGTCCTTTCTCTCTTGGACTTCCCAGCTTTGGCCCCTTTCTTTCGACGAAAAATGATGAACACAGTCTAAATTTTGGATTCCATTGTAAAGATTCGAACTTTAGGTTGCTTGGTTATTAATAGATTGTGATGATCTCACTTCTACAATGCTTCTTTAGGGATACTTATTTAGCACTTGGTATATTAAAAATGATGTTTTTTTTAATATATATAGCTTGAGGTTTAGGAATTATCATTTCTATTTGATTAGTAAGTCATTTTTTTTTACTTTGATATATCATGAATCAAGTAGGAAGTTTTCACAGAATTAGATTCCATCCTGATGTTTGATGTGACCGAATTTTAGTTTATTTGGGATTAAATTTTCTTGATAATGTATGCATTGCCTGTGAAGGGGGATTTGCTTCTCAGCTCACTGTTGAATGAACTTACCAATTGAACTACCAAATACATACATCTTACAAGAACATGATTGACTGATACTATTGAAAGATTATGCTTTTTCTTCAAAATTTTTGTTATTTGTTGGATGCCTAGGATATGTTGCTTGTTTTCTGTTTAGATTTCTGAAAAACAAAAGAGAACACTAGAAAACAATGTGTTCTCAGTAGGAAAACCATGACATGGTTTGTTCTCTTGTAACAGGTCATGAATTGGATGGAAATCCAAGCTATGGAACTCCCAAGTTCATGTAACACTATAAAGTTGGCTCTTATATCAAAAGTCAAAGGAATAGATACAGCAGAGGAATACATCTCGATGCTTCCAGATCATGCCAAAGAAGATCGAACATATATAACTCTTTTTAATTGTTATTGCTCGGTTAAGATGACAGAGAAAGCGGTTGCACTCTTTAAGAGAATGAAGGATCTTGGTGTAGGTATAAATACACTTGTGTATAACAGCCTAATGAGTCTTTACATGAAGTTAGGTCAGTTCAAGGAGGTCCCTATCATATTTGAGGAAATGAAAGCATGTGATATCATCCCAGATGATTGCACAGTTAAGATCCTCACAAGAAGTTATGCTGTCATTGGTGACATTATTTCTGTCGATAGGGTTGCACAAGAATTTGAAGAAAGCCATGGTGCCTTGGATTGGTCTACATACTGTCACTTGGCCTCCATATATAATTCAGTTGAACTGTTCGAAAAAGCTCATTTCTGCCTTAAGAAGGCTGAATTAGTTACTCCTAGTAAGGAGCTATCAGCAATCCCTGTCTTCATAAACTTGTATGCCAGAGCTGGTAAGCTGGGAGATGTTAAAAGAATGTGGAAGCACCTGAAAGCCAAAGTGATCAGGCCTACCAATGCCAATTATTTTGTTATGCTTCAGGCTCTTAAGAAGCTAGATGATATAGAGGCAGTAAAACAGTGTTTCGCAGAGTGGGAAACTGCTTGTTTGAACTATGATCTGAGACTGTTGAATGTGGTCATGGATACTTTTCTGCAGAAGGATATGGTTGAAGAAGCCAAATTACTTCAGGACAAGGCAGTGGAAAAGACTGGACGATGCGGCTTGTCATCGGTTGCGTTGCTGTCAGATTACTATTTGAGGATTGGTGAGACAGAATTGTCCACAAAATATTCGAAGATGGCAATTTCTACTTTGAAACAAGGGTGGATAGAAGCTCCTGTGCAAAGTCAGATTGAGGGGTGTGAAAGATACTCTTGAAAAGGAGTCTTCTTGAGATGAAACCTGTATATATTATTTTTGCCAATGATCTACAGATCTTGAAGATTAAGAACTATTTTCCTGTAAAAGAACAGAAAACAAGATGGAAGTAAATTCAACGAATGTTGCTGAGGAGGTAAAGAAACTGAAACACAAAATGCTCAACAACTATGTCAGTTCTAGTATGAACCTTTGGAATCTGACTTGAAAGATTTGTTTAGATGATGGAATTGTAGTATTTGAAGGGCATCTAAACTCTTTTGAGCTGCTGAGAAGACTGTTAACTGTATAATGAAGAAACTTTGTAGAAGAAATGTACATTGTCAAAGTTGTCAAACTGTAGAGTCTAACTCCTAAATCTTTACGAATTTAAAACAAAAGTTAGTTGAATCGGTATAAACTTTTAATTGAGTTAGAATATTAGATTTTACGAAAGATTAACTTTATGAATCATGCAAATTCTTATAGAGTTTATACAAAATTTGTAATACGAGTGTAACACCTGGGCCCAGTAACCCAAAAGCCCACAAACCCAAACCCAATAAGAGGAGTAGTATTATAAATACCACCTAGGGGTGCCACAAATTTCACTTTCTGAAATTCTGTGGCCGGCCCTAGGTAAGAGAGAGTTTCTCTCCTCTCCTCTGTTCATGTGTTCATCTTCTGTTTTCTCATCCCCGAAATTTCTGTTCGTCCTAGGAGAAGAAGATCCTCCATCTCAGCAGGAGAAACGCCGAAGAGGACGTCCCCGAAAGAGTAGAACAAGTCCT
>LTAE01014207.1:0-11656 GCA_001647135.1 Pontederia paniculata | reverse complement strand
TCAACAAGTCTAAAACCAAAATGTGATCCATCATCCTCTAATATTATCTCTATAATATCTTACTAATTACATAGCATCATCATAAAAAATAAATATAGAATGTTCAAAAATGATCATCGTCTATCATTTGATAGAGACGAGCGTAAACAAGAAATATAATAGAAAATAATGGGAGAGTTCAAATTCTATTACGATAAACTAACAAATTCCTCACAAGATGATCGGTTCAGAAAATAGAACTTGATCAGATGGGTTCATAACGAGAATCCAAATAGTTCAACAAGTCTAAAACCAAAATGTGATCCATCATCCTCTAATATTATCTCCATAATATCCTACTAATTACATAGTCATCATAAAAAAATAAATATAGAATGTTCAAAAATGCTCATCGTCCTGTGTGCTCTACAGCTTCAAAGGTTTCCAATGGTGTTCCCCTCCGTGCTCTTCCCACGAAGAAGATGGAATGAAAATGGGATGATAGGAAGCTACCTAAAAAGATATTTTTCTTTCATTTTCTTTCTTCTTTTATCTCCTTTCCTTTTTTGACATATGTCGCTTCTATCCTTCCAGAAAATATTCTCTTTTGATTCATTCTTTGCAATCATGAGCAACTCTTGCCTTCTAGTGATTATGTCCTTTTCTAGTGCTAGCTGCTATGTTGTGACGCTTCTCTCTCTATGATGGTGTGAAAACTTCTTTTCCGCAAAGTCCTAAAATTAAAAGTATAAATCAACATCATTTGGCTCCAAATACATGAGTTGGCAAACTTTAAGACATAAAATGACGTGTTCATAGAAAAATGGAAATGAGTACAAAATAGAGGTTCAAGCTCAAAAGAAGATACGAAAATGACGTAAAATACATAGGCCCAATATCGTGCACTTGACGTGCCACATCAGAAAGCAATCACACTTTCCTTTAGTAAAAAAGTGTAGTTGTTGCAACTTTGTGTGAATCCTGCAAAAATTAAAATCTTAGTAACTTGATATTCCATTGTCTCGATGTTGTTCGAGTCCATATAATGAACGAAATAGTTTGCATGCCTTCTTATCATTCTTACCCTATAGGTGCAAACCTAGTTAAAGGTCCATATAAACCTCCCCACACAAATCACCATTTAAGATCACATTATTAACGACAGGTGATACAAAGGAAGGCCTTTTTGTGCAGTCATGATAAGCAATGGTCGAATGGTAACAATTTTTGCAACACGAGAAAAAGTATCCTTGTAATCAATACATTTCAATTTGTATCATTTTGCAACCAAATGAGCTTTATAATGATCAATTTGCCTTCAACAGTTAACTTCACCTTGTAAACCCATTTGCAGCCAACCGACGTGTGTCCCATAGGAAGATCAATTTCCCATGTTTTATTAGACTTCAATGCGTCTAACTCTACTTTCGTGGACTCTACCCAAAGAGGATCTTCACGTGCTTGATGATAAGTTGTCGGTTCTTGAATAGCTAAAAGGCATGTAAGAAAATTTTTGTATTGACCAGACAAAGCTTTGTAATTTACAAAGTCTACAATAGGATGATCTGTAGATTTAGAAATAATAGGAGTAATGTAGTTTTGTAACCAATTAGATGGCTTAGAAATTCTTTTGTGTCCAACTGAAATTAAATCTAAAAGAGAGGAGTCTGAAGCTAGATGAACTAAAATAGATTGAGGAGATAAATCAAGAATAGAATTATTATCTGATTCACTAGTAAGGGAGAGATGTGAGAAGGACTATGGAGAGGCTAATGTATTATGATGAACTTGAGTAATTGGAATCTCCAACCCTAAATGGATAGATAACTATGATACGTCATTTTTGTTGAGTTGAAGTGTCTGTGAATCATAAAAAAATGTCTGAAGATGAATATGAAATGAATGTTTTTAAGACTGACATATTAGTAGCATTATTTTTTTCTTAAAGAGAAAAGAAATATATCCAAGAACATTAACATCCTTGCTCACAAAAACATTTCTTGGAGTCAAATTATAAACCTTGTATCCTTTTTTAGTCATGGAAAAACTCAAGATAACATAGGGACTTGAACGAGCAGCAAATTTATTAGAAATTTGTAAATTTATATAACATAGACAACCAAATATTTTGATACAACTCATATCAGGTTTCTTTTCAAATAACTTTTCATAAGGAGAAAAGTTGTTTAACAAAGCTAGAGAAAGTCTATTTCTTAAATGTGTTGTCATTTGTATTTTATCTCCTCAAAATCTAATAGGCACGAAACTCTGAAACATAAGTACTCTAGCCACCTCGAGCAAGTGTTGTTGTTTCCTTTCAACTGTCCCATTTTGTTGAGGAGTGTAAGGACATGTCTTTTGATGAATGATCCCTCGAGATGTAAAAAAAAATTCCTATGATTTGAATTCACAAATTCACTTCCATTATCTGATCAAATAATATTTATCTTTGTGTCAATTTGAGTTTCTATCAAAGAAACAAAATTATGAATTCTTTCTTTAGCCTCTTCACTACAAAAAAATGACAAATACCAACGGACATTTTTACTAACATACGTAAAAAGTATTGATAATGCCAGATCTAACAGTTGGTATAACCTAATTTTTACTATCGGAAGAGAAATTTGTTAGTAAATTTATATCAATGCTAATGGTCATACATACCATTGGAATAACTTCAAAAAAATGTTAGAATTGATATGCATGTACTAACAACTTTAAATAATCATTAACATAGATATTAAAGCATTGATAATTTTCATGTGCTAGGCGCACTACATTAAATCCACCCAACAAATTCCTCTTTCTGTTATAAAATTGCTTATCGAAGATAGAAACCCTTTTTTTCTTAATTTTGTTTTTACTTTTATAGCATTAAAAGTATTGGAAAAATTTTATATGGAAAGACGACCTCAAATAATCGTGAATCTACCACATTAACGAGTTCTTTATACTTATACCAGAGTGTTGCTTCACTCGCCCATATTCCCTAGAATAAAAAATAATCAAGTTATAAATTAACTAATTAAAATATTTATAAGTGTACCACATAAAAAACTATAATATTATCTTGGGTAAGAACAAAATATTAGTTTGTGACACTCTATTTCTTAGTCAATTGTGGCTATTTAAAATAATAATAAATTTGTTAATAAGAAAAAAGGGCCTTTCTTCTTGTTGTGCAATAAAATGGGGCAATAGTATATATGTGTGTGTGTGGCAGAAAGATTATTAAAATATTATATAAATCTCATTGATGCAAATTTACGTGGCTAATGTGATAGTAAGAAGAGAATTGTCCAGAAAGAAGTGCACAACAAAAAAAAATTCTATGATAAATATAGGAGGGACAGAGTTGGTACAGATGATAAAATAAAATTGATCTCTTTCCACCAAAAAATTCATAGAGTTAACTAATAAATTATTATTAATTCCTTTTAGACATATTTGTGTAGCATAAAATTATGTTCTTTTTCATTTTAATTTATCTCTTATGGACATAAATAAGTATCAAACACAACCACAAATTGCTCGTCTAGTATTTAAAAACTAGCAAAATTATCTCGCCGAGAAAAAATATATCAAATTGTCACAGTTTGGATTCATTCAAAAATAGATAATAAGTAATTGATTAAATCTTATCAGATTTAGTAGTATTTGTGCAAGCATGAAAGTATTAAAAGGAGTCCTATTTTGGTGGCAAGAGAAAAGTGAGTTTGTTATTGTTACAACTTTATGGATTATAATTGACTAGTCCAAAGAAAGTGGGGCAATTGAAAAGAGATAATGATAGATATGTGAGATAAGGTTAGTTACATGCGTATAAGACGGAAAAAAGAAATCCAAGGAAAATTTCCCACCATCTCATCCTTGCAACACAACCTGCAAGGCCTCCAAGCTGCTGTAAAGGCCCTCAACCAACGTGTCATTTATCATCAAGTATGATGTATGTATTCTTGATATTTTCATCATAGAAATTAAATCTTTAGTTTGATTAATCTCTAAATTTATTATATACGCTCTCGAATTTTTGTAGCTTAAACGCCTCCAAGCTAACCTCTCTCGCCGTCATCAAACCAAGGTATGTATTCCTAATGTTTTCATTACAATTATTAAACCTAAGTTTAGATTGATCTCTGATTAATTATTTATGCCTTGAGTTTTTGTATGACATTATGCTCGAATACATATTTTTGTTATTCTAGTTTTCAGTTGTATCGTTCCATATTGTTAGATGTTATTAGAATATTTGACTTGATTGTATTATTTTGTAATTTTAGTAAAAAATAAATAAATTTAGTTTCTGCTTTCAAGTTGGACGTCCCTGAGATGAAGTTTTTTAGTGGAACAATTAGTTTGCATCAAATGTGAGTCATTGCATTGTTTCATCACCGTGACCTTTAAATTATTTCCTACCAATAATTGGCACAATACTCCAACAGTAGCACATAGCACCTAATGTTTCATCACCATGACTTTTAAACTATTTTCCTACCAACATTTGGCACAAGACTGAAGACTCCAACAACAGCAGAGTGCCTAACATTTATTGATTAATGAGTTGAGTCAATTAAATCATATATCATACAGTAATAGAAAAAAATTCATCTTTTGTATTAACCATGTTTATCATTTACATCAATTGGCAATTAATCTTTTAAGTAAGAACGTCTCAAAACTAAACTTCGGAATAAGACAAATCTAAACATTTACTCTTCATTTCTTAAGATCAATTTAGTTTTCTTTGAATCTTGAATAAGGGATGAAGTATATGAGATGATTATCATCAAATGCAACAAACTTCAAACGAAATTTTGCATTATCTTTAATCCATTATCCAATGACAAACATGACAAATTTTCATTAATTTGATGTAAAGGACCAATCAATGAGACCAACTCTACAAACATATTGCAAAAAAAAAGGTGCAAAGATGCATATAATCAAGACACAATATCACCTAAATGAATCGAAAAAAATAAGATAAAACTACAATGAATAACATGGAAAGAATCACGCAACCTTCACAATCAATTAGTACGAACATTTAATCATTCGAAAAGTATTTTCTCAAAATGGTATGTAATGACCATCCATCATCAAATAAGTGATTTTCGTATATGATGTGTTATTAAATTTCTTATCATTTTTTTATGTAAAGGCAAACAAAAGTTTATCCATTATCTTAAAAAAATGTATGAGTTATCACCAAGGATCAAATCAATTGTAATTAAAGAATTGTGGCATAAAATTGACATAAATTTTAGTGTATAAACTTTGGAACGAATTGTTAAAATAGTAATTGTTATTTGCTAGATCTTACTAGGGGAAAGGGCAATACTACCCTATTTTTCCTTAGATATAATATTCTAATGATTTTATTTATTGTTCCTCTGTTATTATAATAAATCAATAGATATCTAAATATTCCTTAAATAAAATTTAAAAATAATATTATTTTAAAAATGAGAAAATATATGGTTGACTAACATATCATACTGTGGTGCCAATCACTTGGTAATGAAATTGGACCTTAAGGTTAATTTTTGTTTTCTTTGAATTTTGAATAAAGTATGAAACATATGAGACAATTCTCATCATATGAAACAAGCTCCACATGAAATCTTACATTTTCCTAAATCCATTATCTAATGGAAAATATGATAAGTTTTTCAATATTTGATGCAAAGGACCAATCAATGAGATCAGTTTTGCAAACATATTGTGAAAGCAAAAATAGGTACAAATATGCGTATAATCAAGACATAATATCATTTCAATGGGTCGAAAAATAAGATAAAATTACAACGAACATGAAAAGAATCATGTAACCATTATAATCAATTAGTACGAGCACTTAGTCATTCGAAAAAATATTTTCTCATCATGATATATAATTTCTTTGTGATCAAATAAGTCATTGTCGCATATGAAGTGTTATGAAAGTCCTTATCTTTATTTGTTATGTGAAGGCAAAAAAAAACACTTTTCATTATCTTCAAAAGTTGTACGAGTCATTTCAAATCAGTTGTAACTAAAGACTTGTATCATAAAACCAATGACATAAATTTTAGTGTATAAACTTTGAAATAGTTAAAATTATCATTTTATTTACTAGTCCTTAATAGGAAAAACGGGCAATATTGTCCGTGTTTAGACATAATATTGTATTGATTTTGTTTATTGCTCCCCTATTCTTATAATAATTAATAGATATTTGAATATTCATTAAATAAATTTTAAAAATGATAATATCTTAAAAATGAGAAAATAGTGGCGAACTATCACATTCTATTGTGGTGCCAATCACTTGGTAATGAAGTTGGACCTTGTGTTCACTTAGGTTTTCTTTAAATCTTGAAGCATGAGACAATTCTCATCATATGCAACAAGCTCCACATGAAATCTTACATTACACATAATTCATTATCCAATGAAAAATATGATAAGTTTTCCATAATTTGATTCAAAGGACCAATCAAGTGAGACCAACTTTGCAAGCATATGGCAAAAGCAAAAATAAATGCAAAGATACATATAAACAAGATATATTACCACTTTAATGGGTCAAGAAATAAGATAAGGCTACAATGGATAATATGAAAACAATCATGTAACCTTCACAACCAATTAGTGCGAGCATGTAGTCATTCGAAAAATATTTTATCATCTTGATATGTAATACCATTGCATGATCAAATAAGTTATTGTCGCATATAATGTGTTATGAAAGTCATTATCCTTATTTGTTATGTGAAGGCTTAAAAGTCATTATCCATTATTTTTAAAAGTTGTATAATTCATCACCAATGATCAAATCAGTTGTAAAAGACTTGTGGCATAAGATCAATTACATAATTTTTTGTGTATAAACTTTGGGTTGAATGTTAAAATAATTATTTTTATTTACTAAATCTTAGTACGGGAAAAGGGACAATACTGTCCAGTATGTCCATAGATATAATATTATATTTATTTTATTTATTGCTCCTCTCTTGTTATAATAAATCAATAAATATTTAAATATTCATTAAATACATTTTAAAAATAACAATATATTTAAGATGAGACAATAGATGGTGAGCTAACACATCCAATTGTAATGTCAATCACTTAGTAATGAAGTATGATCTTAAAATCAATTTTAGTTTTTTGTTGGAGTAAGTGCATGCAATGACCTAAGGGTCATGCATTGATGTGCATGCACATGCAATGACCCAAGGGTCGCATTAATCATGGAAGACCAAGTGACATGCATGGTGTCTTCTCTCCTCCTTCACCTATTAGTTTTGCACTATAAAAGGGACCAAAATGCTAGTGCATGTGATGTGTGATTCAAAAGTAAAAATTAGTCTTTTGTGTTGCTTTTGTCCATCGACATTTGAGTTGTGATATACAGTTCTAAGTCCACGTGACTTAGTTCTTGACAACGACAACGAGGTCGACACTCTGTCAGTATTTGTGGAAAAGTTATTTCGGCTCTGACAACCTATGTTTCAGCTGCAAGAGGTGTTTCATAAACCTTCATTTAGTTTAATTATATTTATTATAATTCCTACAATTGGTACCAGAGCTAGAATAATTTTTCCCATTTTTTTGAATTTTATATTGATTTGTTCAATTAAAAAAAGAGAAATTGGCGAATCAGAATGTGACATGTGGCGGTCTGCAAGGTTGGGAACTCCAACACGTGATAAATGGCACGCACACAGGGTGCATGGCGCCGCGTGCCATGCGCGCGCAGGGCAGGCGTATGCCCCTACGTGGCACCTGCGTGACACGCCGCGGTGGCCTACGTGGCGCTTGCGTGATGCGACGCACGGTGGCCTACGTGGTGCCATGTGGTCGCAGCATGTCGGCTTGCGTGGTAACCTCGTGAGCAGGGCCGCTGGGCCTGCTAGCCAATGGGCTCAAGGCCCATTCTGCCAAGAAGTGGGCTGAAGGCCCACCTCTCCAAGAAAAATATTTTTTTTGGAAAAATCACAAAATGATAGAAAAAATATTTTATTTAGAAAAATTAAAAAATATTGAAATTATTTTTCAGAATATTTTCTGACTTTTAATATCATTATTTGATCATTCTGTGCCTATTACTAGTTGCAAATTTGTAATTATGCATTCTTGAATTTTTGTGAAATTCATTTATGCACATATAATGTTCAGAAAATTTATGAAAATTTTCAGAAAATTTTCCAGCAACCTTTTATCATTGTTTCCAATACTTATAGCATTTTTGGGTAATTGCTAAAATTATCATAACTTGGTAATGCTCACATTCTTATATTGGGAAAGTGATAGCAAAATATTCTAGTGCTACAAAAAAATTAGGAAAAATAAGAATTATTTCCAGAATAATTTTCTGAATTTTTTTGTCATTATTTGCGAACAATATATGCATATTTGGATTGCAAGATATGACTTATCTTTACGCAATTATTAAGATTTTCTTTGTGAAAAATAGAATTGCTTATGCAGTAGAGATCATGCAAAATATTTTCTTAGTGAAAATAAGTATGAATAGCATGTTATTGCATTTCTTTAGTTTTGTGCTAAATTATGTAACGAATTGATTCTTGTTGAAATAAAAAGGCATACTACTTATTGAAATTAATTTGTTTGTGCAATTAGATATTGGATGATAAACCTTTTAATTTCATGCGTTGAAAGTAGATAATGCTTTAATTTATTTGTGAAACTAATTTAATATTATGTGCTATATATTTTTTCATGAAAACTTTGAAACCTAGGAAATAAATTGAAATTATAATTAGTTAGTCTAATTAGACAAACCTAGGATACAAATATGAAACATAAGAATAGTTCTTTTCGTAGAACTAAGGCACTTAGAAATCTACTATAGTTACAATAACCAATGTCTTTCCGTCAAGTGGTGTGTGACACGAGAATGCATGTCTAGAAAGGTTCTGAGGAACTGGCATGGTGCATTATCAACGTAGTATCTGAAAATAGGGTTATGTGTGACTGAGACTACACAATTTTTCTATTCTAGTGTTGAGGCGAAGGATGAACACGATTACTTAATTAACACCCTTTGGGGAAGTGCTCCCGGTCGGTCCATGCATGATCGTCCTAGCCAAATAAAAAATAATATTGTGTGTCACACACAACGAGTTTCGATAATTTTGAATTGTTCATCAATATAAAATTTATAGAATAAATGATTTGTGACATTGTTAATTTAACGAATCATGATTATCCTTGGGATAGTAGGAGATGAGTGGAAGCATAGCAACCTTTCGATGTCACTACCCTTGGATATCATAACTTCATTATTTTATGAGTATTTACGACAAATTAAGACATGCATAATACTAATATCCCCCTCTACTTATTGTGAAACCTAGACCATGAGGCCAAAGTCTGCAATCGTCGATCAAGATAGGGTACGAAATGCAGCGATGAACTAGATGACCTTCGAAGAACATGCAACCTATTTTCATCTTGATATGACCCTCAAAAACAAGATGTATTGGCTCATGGACAAGTTTGAAAATTTCAAAGATGCGCGCAAATTAAAGTATGCATCAACTTCAAGAAATGACGAACATGAAAAATGAGCTACAACAACTTGGACATGTGATAGTTCATATATTATAGTTGTTTTGGCAACGAGCTTTCAAACTAGTACTTACCTCAGGAGCTAATGAGACTATTTTAGTGAAATTCGACTCACTTTCGGATGTAATGTATGACTTGCACCTGAGGTTAATTGTTGATGAAAGTATCACTACTTTTGCGCGACTGATGCATTTTTCTTCTTTCGGATCTTGCATTTTCACCTTAGACTTAAGTAACAGATGCTGCGGTGGAGGTTTTCCATTCCATTTCTAAGAATTGGATGGCTTAACCAGAATTCCAAGGATATCATAGATAATTGGGCTGTAACTTCACTCCGCATCGGATCCGTCTTCAGGATGATACAGTCATAGGTTTTCACTTCTCAGTGAGTGAGAAATTTCTCACCTTTTTAGGCAATCAAAAAGATGTCTCAAAGATTTGTCAAAACTTTCTTTATGCTTTGCTTCTACGTAGTGACTCTTCTTGCTAAGAGTCACTACGATTCATGAACATGGCTAAAAATTAGTTAGATTGCAAGATTAAAGTCTTGCCCACAGACTTTTGAGAAATCAAATAGACTATACCGTATCAGAGTAATCATCAATAAATGTGATGAAGTATGAGAAGTCATGTCTTCCTAGGATATTCATCGGACCACAAATATCCAAATGAATAAATTGTAAATCTACCGATTTCATATTGTGAAGATGCTTCATTGATTGCAGCCTACATATTGAACCGAGTACCACCGATGTCTGTCTCTTTCACTCCCTATGAATTTTGGACAAGTCGCAAACCTGATTATTTGCGACCTTGGGGATGCGCAACCTATGTTCCTGACAACTCCCATATATATGGAAAGTTGGGTGCAAGAAACAAGAAGTGTGTCTTCATCAGATATTTTGATACCTCAAAAAGCTTTGTGTTCATAGGTGAAAGGGATGATGAAACTATTACAAAAATAGAAAGTAGACATGCGACATTTCTAGAGGACAATCTTTCTGAATAAGGCAAGACTGATAGGACACTTCATCTAGACGATGATGAAGATCTTGAGTTGGTGCCAAGTGTGGATCAATCTATTGAGAAGTTTGTCCCCTCATTCCCATATATTAATTTGAGTTGGAGCGATACATCATCAATTGATGAACTAGAGAGTTCTTACCGATGATTTGGTATCGAAGGGCTGCATGAAGCTTACATAGTAGATCTAGAAGAAGAATTTGAGCCTAGATCATTCACTAAGGCTCTCTCGTCATTTGTTAAGATAAATGGATGAAGGCAATGGAAGAGTAGTTAGAATCACTAAAGAAAAATTAAGCATGAGACTTAGTTGATCTCCCATCTGATCGAAAGGCGATTGGAAACAAGTGGGTTCTCAAAATCAAATGAGGCGCAGATGAATATGTTGAGAGGTACAAAGCTCGTTTAGTGACGAAAGTCTTCACCCAACAAGAGGGTGTTGATTACGAAGAAGCATTCACATTAGTTGTAAGGTTTGCTTCGGTTCACCTAATCCTAGCTATAGTCACACATATGGACTTGGAATTACAATAATTGGATATAAAGATTGCATTTCTCAACGGATAACTAGTTGAAGAAATTTATATGAAACAACCTGAGGGTTTCATCATAAATGGAGAACATACACAATCCATTTATAGACTCAAACAATCATCTAGACAATGGTATATCAAATTTAATTAATCAATCATTCGTACGGTTTTGACATGATCGTTGAAGAACATTGTGTGTATGTCTACAAGTTTGATGATAAGTTCTGTTGAATCTAGGATCCCGAGTGTTTTGATGATCACAAATTTGTAAGGGAACTTAGTCTATACTGATGAACTTATTGAGCTGATTTCTGTAATAGGATGTATTCAAGTTCAGAGCAGTGGTCGACCTGAGTTGAAGGAATGGACGACCTGTGCACACGTAATATATATCAGAAGAACTACATGTGTGCAGTGGTCGTCCTAAGCATATGAAGCGGTCGACCAGCATTAAAGGGAGAATACATGTGAAGAGGAGTTGAAGCATATGAAATGAATATATGAAGGGGGAGATGACTGGTCGACCAAAGATGAAGGAGGAA
>LTAE01014206.1:0-11656 GCA_001647135.1 Pontederia paniculata | reverse complement strand
AGAAGTTGTAAGGGAGCCCTCGCCCTTGAAGAAGAAAATAGTGATCTCCGGAGATCTCAGTGCGAGAAGACCGGAGCGGGGACGTAGGTCAGGAGTTCGATCGAACCTCGTCAACAAACCTTATGTTTGTGTGCTTGTTTGTTTACCTTGCTCTCTTTCTCATTCTATCTTATTGTTTTAGAATTTATATGCTTCTGCTAAACATATCCTAACAAATCCAGCATAACAAAGTAGCAAAAAATTTATATACCAATTCACCCCTCCCCTCTTGGTGCCATCCAGATCCTACAATTAGGGTTTTAGACTCTCTCTCTCCTCTCTCTTTGGATGGAGCCGAAATTTGGGCATTTGTAATGACTTTTAGGGATTCTTGAACTTGTAAGAGGTACATTTTAATGTTGTATGTTTGTGACTTTGATTTATATTGAATGTTAGTGTTTGAACTCGTGATTTTAAATGTGATGATGAATTTCTCCTCTTCTATTGATTTCTCTCTCTCCCCCTAATTATGATGCACTAATCCCTTATGTTTTAGTGTTAGATGAAATTTAAGGTTTAATGGCTCTGGAATAGTGATTATGCTTGTACGTGACTCTTTTATTTAGTAAATATCTTATTAATTTTTTGTGAGATTAGCTACCTCATTTGAATTACCTTAAGTTGTTAAGTGATAAAAGTCATTTTAATTAACTAGTAGACTTCGCTAAATATGATATATGAGTGCTATCTAGAAATAGAAGTGCCTTGTATTGCTTCTTGATGCTCATGAATATGAATGCAACTAGTGTTAGCGTGAATGCATGGAAGTGTTATTTCATAATCCTAATAAGAATTGTGTCACCTTGAAAGAGGAATACATGATTATTGGAGTGAAGCAAGAGTCTAATGCATGTCATATCAATATCTCCTTTGCATGATCACTCTAAACGGATTTGAAACTCCAAAACATTTCTCTCCTATATTTACTCTCATTCTAGTGCTTAGTTCATTTACTTCTTTCACGTTCATCTTCTTTAGCGTAATCGATAGCCTAGTGTTTTCTCTCCTAACCCTAATAATCTAGATAAAGACTTGAGAACTATAATTTTGGTACTTGGCCGCGGATATTTTATTACTACAACAAGGCCCCGTGTGCTTGCAGACGCTTGTCAATACTTTTGTTGCTTGCTCTCAAGATTCGTTCCTCTGATCTTGAGAGATTTTTCATATAAATATTTTATATATTTAGACTATTCATTCTTTACATTATTGACATCATCCCATTTAAACTTATGTGTTAGGAAAAAGAGAATAATTTCATAATATATTCAGCTTTTCTTAATAGTGGTATTAGAGCTTGATTGCTAAATTGCATAAATTTAATGGATGCATGTGCCCCAAATTATTTTTCGATTTGAAAACCTCAAATGAAATAGTATCTAAATTGCAAAGAACCTAATGATTTAGTCGAAGGTGACCTACAAAACCTATAGGGGGAGAAATATTTGTCTCTCATATATGCTTAACTTGTCATGGAAAAAAGAAATGAAGAAATATGATCCTTAAGTTATCATATATATTTAGGAAGAAGAAAAGAGTATTTGTGCTCAACTTATGCTTCATTTGCTAATAACTTTTTGATATGACAAAAGGGAGAGAAGAAATGGAAAAAAAATATGACCATTAAGTTATCATATATGGTAAATCTTTATGATATGCACTTAGAAGTATATAATACGATATGAAAAATGCCTTTCAATTAAGCTTAACTTGAATATTTGACTTGTAAGGAAAAGTAAAATTTGAAGGGAATAAAACTTTTGAACTGAACATCTCGTACTTCCTAATTTAAAAACTTTTCATATTTCTAGATTTGACATAATAAAAAAAAGGAAGATTGTTGGAACATAGTCTTTATGATTATACCATTATATTTTGATGATACAAACTTCGAGTGATTAAATTTATCCAAAAAAGATTAATTTAAAAAAGATAATTCTATGTGTTAAATTTCATATTAATTATTGACTATCCTATTTATGTTTTTGATTTAGATGTGTTTACTAATATATTGTTTGAGTTGTGAAAAGATAGATGAAACATCAATTCGAAACTTTTAATGAAAATAAAAATAATCTGATATGTCATAATGCAAAATTTCTGAAGGTCGGATGAGCTAACACACGAGGTCGGTCTATCGACCTCCGCTTGAGAACAAGTTGATCAAATTTCAAAGAGATTTATGAAAATATTTCCAACAGATCTGGATCGAATGAATACAAAAGTTGTAGACATTTTTGTTAGCTTTCAAAAGGATCAAAAATTGCATCATTCAGATATCAGTACAGATAGTTATGACTAAAATAGTGCATGTTTGTCAAGAATAATCAATAATTTCATAGTGGTTGATCGGTTTGTTAAAATGATCGATCGGTCCATATTAGTAGCCATTTTAATGATTGTCTGACAGACCTATCGACCGGTGCAGAGGAGCGATCGATGGGTGCAACTCTAATGCCTATATTTTAGCAGAATGATCAACATGTGATGAAAACGGTCAATCGGTGGCGAACGGAAAAATCTCGACAACATTTTTTCTTGTTTCAAATAAAGGGAAAAAGTGTATAACCACTATATTGAATACAAGAGACTATAAAAAGAGCATTTGGAGGTGAAAATAGATGAAGCTACAAGGTAAACATCAAGCATTAAAGGGAGATCAAGTCCTGAAGCTTTTGAGTCCAAATTGTTAAATTTCTCTTTTCTCTCCTATTTTTAGTGTGAAATTGTAAAAGAGAGATTGTAAGAGAGCACATTATTTTGTATTCTTGTTAGAGACTTAGCTCTGTTGTTAGAGAGTTCACACGTAGCCTCTTGAGCGAAGAAAATTATGAAATTGTGAGCTTTCTTGGAGAAGAGATTTCGCCTACCTCTTGAAGTAAAGAAACGATGAGTTTGGTGTAAGGGTTTCCTTGCCCTATGTATAGAAAGAAGTGCTAGTGGAACTTCGGCGATGTCAAGGTTGAGAAGTCAGAGCGGGGACGTAGATGGTGGCCAAACCTCATCGACAACTCTGGTGTCTTGAATTTGCATTTTTTTCTTACTTTCTTTACTTATCATCTTGCATTCTCACTTATATCACTATTGTGCTTATTCACGATAAAGGACTTTTGAATTTGAGCTTTACGATAAATCAATTTAGTTTTCGTATTTTATTTTATGAAATCGATTTAAAATTTTATCATAACGATTCACACACACCGGACTCCTCCCCTTCTTGGTGTCAAGTGATCCTACATTGATAAAGTTAACAACAAAGGAAAGAATCAAAGACTCATTCATATTTGTTTTAACATATTATTCATATAGACACTATCAGAAATTTATGGCACTATCAGATATTGAATACAACAGAATCCTCTATTCATCAGATCTAATGATGTCCGAGAACAGTTATCCTTGCTTTTGGTTACTTATGTTTGCAGTAAAGAAGTGCTGGATAAAATCAAATTGTGTAAAAAATATACTATCTCTGAAGGAAGTTTGATTAAAAGTGATAAGAATAACGAGTCTGATGAGTATGAAGGTTGAAACTAAGATGGCACAATAGAATGAGTTGATTAATGAGTACGAAAAATATGTCAAATAGACCATTACTCCTTAAAAGTAGGAGGAGACTAATACAAATAAAGGTAAGCTGCGAATAATTCTATATGAATTACTTGGATTTAATGTCAGGATTGGTACTGTGTGACCAGTACTCCTTCACCAGCTCTCCAAACAGAGATCCTCGTGTCTGCATCAGCTTCATTGGCTCGTCAAACTCTATCATCTCCCCTGTGATGAGGCAACAAAATATCATATTTATCTATGATTCTGGTCTAATATTTTAGACAGACAAGATTCCCAAGCTGCTGATTGAAAAGAATGAACTGCATTACTCGTTGCATTAAGATTCAGGTTTCATTTTCTGAACAGAATCCAAGTTTCGTGGGTAATTTTTGTCACAATTTGTGTTTTAGGTTGAAGAAAGGTTATTGATATCTATGTTAAATTTGGACAAGATGGATAAAAACCTCACCATCACTAATAGCAAGCACCATGGTGCAATCCATCACTGTTGGGATCCGATGAGCGACTGTAATGACTGTGCAATCTGTAAATTCTGTTCTTATTGTCCTCTGGAGAATGGCATCTGTTGCATTGTCGATAGATGCTGTAGCCTCATCAAGTACTAATATCCTATTCCTCCTCAGGAGTGCACGCCCCAAGCAAAACAACTGTCTTTGCCCCATGCTCCAGTTTGACCCCTCTTCGACAACTTTAATGTAAAAAGCTATAACGCCATAGGAAACATTATGTTTTTAAAGAGTTTGAAGTAAAAGAGTATAATAATAGAAATACTTGCCTAGCGAATCCAATCCCCCTTCTTTCTCTTGAACATCTTCTCTAAGCTGGCATTTGTCAAGAACCTGTATACAACATTAAAGGCGTTTCTGACATTCATGAGGTTGCAGATATTAACATCAGAAGTAAGGATTCATTCTTTTCATGATTTTTTAAGCTGGCATTTTTTAAAATGGTTTTATTCTTCTCGTGCTATTTGATCTAGAACACGTTCAATTCTTTCCGGTGATCATGATATTGATACAGATTATTTTTCATTGAATATAAGAAATTACATTTTCTTAAACAACAGGAATTTTTGGGGTCTCATTAAAGACATAATTTGATAACTAAGGAAACGGACTTCAAGATGCATATGTGAATGATGTTTTCCAAATCTAATTTTCAGAAGGCGTGCCAAAAGACTTACTTCCCATATCTGCTCATCTGTGTATTGGCCTAAAGGATCCAAGTTGTATCTGACTGAACCATGGAAAAGAGTTGGATCTTGTGGAATTATTCCAAGCCGAGACCTCAGATCATGTAGCCCAATCTTGGCAATGTTAATGCCATCAACCTTGATACATCCTCCTTCTGGCTCAACAAGGCGAAAAGTCGTTTTCCCACTTCCAGTTCGTCCAACTATTCCAACCTTGCAACCCCCTTCGAATGTGCAACTGATTCCATGCAGGACAAGTGGTGTATTGGACCTGTATCTGATCTGTTTCAGTTTATACAGATATATCAGCTTAAACATCTTGAAAATGTCATCATTAATCACAAATTTCGCCATGAAATCTTTTATTTCTGTCACTGTTCTCATATTGATAGAAAAAGGTACTTCATAATCCTAAAAAGGAATACTATTCATGACTGGGATTGTGATTTATAACATCAATGTATTTATCACAATCCCGTAAGAAAATTTTATAATTTTATATAGTTTACCTTTAAATCATGGAGCTCGACTTTACCAGCTTCAGGCCAATCAGCTCTTGGCCTGTTGTCTTCAATAATTTCTGGGGCCTCACTTGGTACATGCATGTATTGATTTAGCCTCTCTACAGATATAATATGGTTCGCGAGAGTGCACTGGTTTTGAATAGAAAAAACCAGGGACATTTTCAATGAAAGTCCATAAGAAAGAGCCATGCCAATAAAACCTGTGTTCAAATTGTTGAAGAGCAGTTGAAAAATTAAATTAGCATTAACCATGCAAATCAATTTGAGGTGCATCTATTTTCTTTAACAGAATTCAAGCACAATAACATGATGGATAAATAGTTTCAGATATGAAAGAATAACAAGTGCTCAGAAAGTTGTGAGCGATGGAAGTCTGCAAAGTAAGTTATCCCTTGAAGATTCCAAGAAGAAGCTTACTATTCAACTTATTCAACAAAAGAAATCGAAGGCAATATTGGTAATACTTGAGAGGACAACATAATTTTTTTCGCTTATTCAAATTAATCCCTTACAAGTCAAGTAATTAGTCCAAATAGATAGAGTAGGATAGTAACAAAATTATATGTAAACGTACCAGAGCTAATTGCTCCTTCAGGGAGAGAAACCATGATAAGGGCAGATAATGATAAGATAGCAGCACTCATAGTCTCAAGTCGTTGAATTAACCACTCACTTGCTGCAAAGTTGTGGAAAAATGGACTAGCATTTTGGTCAATAAGCATAAGAGTTTTAGCAAAAAACCTATCCTCTTCCTCAAAAGCTCTTATTGTAGTTGCACCAGACAAGGACTCAGCCAGATGATTTACTACAAGTGACTTCGTGGTGCCATTTAGGCGCATCAACTCCTTCGCTGAGGCTAAGTAATATCTCTATAGATTCAATAAATTGTTTCAGTAATGGCTACTAGGCCAAAGCTAAATGTAACAGTAACCTATGTATTAAACTTACATGCTAAAACTTAATTACCCGCAACCTAATTGAAAGATAAATCATTGGTATGGCAACAAATAGGACTGGCCAAGTAATGAAACTGAGAACCCCAATGCTGCTGTATGCATTTATAGTGGAACTAGCACTGACGATTAAAACAAATGGAACATCTAGGTCAACAATCTCAAATCAGATGAGACCTGTCAGGACACAAAAGGATAAACAAGGAATGTATTATGAGATAAAACTCTCCTCAAGTACAGAATGTGAATTGGTAATGGGAATCTTACCCTACTTAGTATCCTTCCAAGAGGAGTGGAATCGAAAAATGCCATCGGCGCGCAAAATAGAGATTTTAATAGCTGAGGAAACAAAGATTTTGATGACTGGAGGCCAAGAGCCACGACCAGCATTGATATAATAAGTAAGAAAAACAAGGAGGAAAATCCAATTGCCAGGTACACCAGAATCAATCTCAACATGCTCACTTCAGGATTCTGAACATTAGCAGCCATCCATGAATTTTGAGAAATTTGGCCAGCCGAGAATATTGCATGTGAAAGACAGGCTAGAAAGGCATACAGATAGCCTTTGTTCTGGTTAAGATACTGTATGTAAGGCTTAAGACCTGTATAGCCTGTTTCTTTCTCCTCTTTCTTTATTAACTGGTATCTTCTTGAAGGTTGCATCGTTTGTTGATGCTTACTGTTTGAGGTACTGCTTATCTCTGTTTTAGATATGTTAGCTCTTTTCTGAGAGCCAACGCTTCCAAATCTTTGTGGGTCAAGACTGTCTTTGTGAGCATGGACAAGATCTTGGAATTATTTGCTAGAATCCAAGAGCTTATGATACGGAGCAGCATGCAATATTTTCCCATCTGACATTAACTGCATTGCAAATAGTCATTGCAAATAAAAGGATATCTAATAGGGTATGAGTGCATTCTAATGCTTGCCTAACGTGTATCCAACTTTTAGTTAGATTGATATCGACCGAAATGATTAATTCAGTTTAAAGGGAGGATTTCGTAGACTTCTTTATTAAAAGAACTATGTGACATCATAAACTAGGTTTTGGGAAATTATGTTTTAATGGAATAATGGTACAGTATTGTTTAGAGACTAACCAAAATTGAATAAAAAACTGACAGGAAATCAACTTGATGAGTGACTAGAAGGACTGTCTTTTCTGCCAGAGCACCCATGACATATTCCTGCACAAATAGATTTTGAGCTTTCAGATAATATTCTACAGGTCAGTGTCTTGTGCATGTTCAAAGCATATTACATTGAATAGGCTACTAGCTGTATGAGCATCAACAGCACTAAAAGGATCATCCAGGAGATATATATCGGCATTTCGATACAGCGCACGAGCAAGTTGAACGCGTTGCTTCTGTCCACCACTGAGATTTATGCCTCGTTCTCCAATTTCAGTAAGATCTCCAAAAGGTAAAAGCTGAAGATCCTGTATTAATGAACACCTCTCTAGTGTCTCCTGATACCTTTGCTTGTCCATTACTGATCCAAATAGAATATTTTCTTGCACAGTCCCAGTTTGTATCCATGCAGTCTGAGAAACATATGCAATTCTCCCACAAACATGAATCTGTTGTTTCAGGAGAATGGAATAAAGTGTTAATAAGAAAAATACATATTTCAATAATTAAATAAAGATGAAGTAGCACATAATACAATTTTTGACAGCTTACAGACATCATGTGTAGTAAAGTCGTAGGCCAAAGAACTGGAAAGATTTTTCTGTTCATAAAGCCCCAAGTAACATAAATATAACTTTCTCGTGGTTTATGATTTCACTCAAGCGACAAGTAAATATGACAAAGAAATTCTTAATATGTGCACTTGGCATGCAAAAAATATACTGAAGGTTGAAAATGCTAAGATAAAATATATTTTAGTTGAAATATTAGAGTGGAGTTCAAGATATATTTTAGCTGAAAGATTAGAGTGGAGTTCAAGACATTTTAGCTGAAAGATTAGAGTGGAGTTCTTACAAGTAAGTAAAAATTTAGATTCAATTGGATTTTACTTTGGAAACACTTTGATATTCTTAACTAAACGACGATACAAGGTGATATCATTTAAACATTACCATGCCCTCTGTCTTTTGAATCTCTCCCAGAATAGCTGCCAAAAGAGTTGATTTTCCAGAGCCAACTTCTCCACAAATCGCTATCTTATCCTTGGCTTTGACCTCTAACTCGATATTCTTCAGTGTTGGAATCAACTTATTTTCATCCCAGGAGAAGTTGCACGACTTGATTGTGATTGGGTTCTTTACGTTTTCAAGACGCTTTCTCACTTGTCTTCTCTGCATCTCAGGTGCATTTAGGAAGTTAACTATTCTACCAAATGCAACTTTTGCTTGGATGACAACTCCAATGACATCAGGAATTTGCCGAACTGGGTTTTGAACAAGGCGTACGGTGGCAACAAATGTAAAAACATTGCTAGGAGTAAGAGGAATGCCAATAAAATAACATGTCAAGAAAGTGGCTGCTGATACAAGCACGGGTGAAGACCAAAAGAGGAAGCCGATGTATGCTCTCCTCATCTGAAATGCTGATAGCCACTTGGATTCCTCATCTCTGAAACCTTCAATTACTTTCTTAAAGTGTGTTTCCCTAGCATAGAGTTTTAGCACTTTCATGTTCACCAAGGCCTCCGACATTGCCTTTAACCTGCGATCCTGAGCTTCCATAAGCTTGGTCTGAAACTTGTGCTGTAACTTGGCTAGTGGAGCATTACATGCAACTGTAGAAATAATAACGAACATGGCTGAAATAGTCGCCAAGCCAACGGAATTGTACAGAATTATTAAAGAAATGCATAGTTGGAGAGATGTAGTCCATGTCTGGTGAAACCAGAATGGGAACTCCCCTATCCTATAGGCATCAACTGTCACATAGTTCATTATCTCGCCTGAAGAATGCATCAACTTGGCTGAGTTTGATAGCTTCAGCTGCTTCTGATAAATTGCTGCTGACAACAAAGTCCTCACTTGCAATCCTAACCTTCTAGTGCGGAAGTACCACTGTCTTTGTGACAGTGATTCTAGGCACTTGCAGGCGAACATTCCTACGGCTAAGACGTAACCTTCATACTTGAAAGCCTCTTAACCTAATGACACTCTGGTGAAGGCATTTAGAAGCAATGGACCAGAAGAAGCAGTACGGATCTTGAGTAGTGCGAATAAGCCAGAAACTAGAATATCTTTCTTGTGGCAGGAAACTATAGTCCAAAAAATAGATGGTGGATCAGTATTATGTTTTCTACTATTCAAATGTTCCAAGAAAATAGCATCTCTTCTCAGCTATATCAGCATCACTGAGCCAAGGTATATCTTTCTCTTCCAGGGGCTTTTGGTACCCTTTCTTCATCAAAGGATTCAACCACCAGAATGACATTCTACTAAAGAATCCTGCATTAGCAAAAGGAGTGAGTGGTTTATCTGAATCATTTTTCTTGGTGTCTTCTTGAGCATTTAGAGGTTCATACAGAGAGCAGCCTACATCATTATTATACCTCTTAAAGACGCATACAATCATTAGAACTCCTCCTGGCGCAGATAAAACATCCAAAACATCCTTTGCTGTAGCTTTCCTGGTTGCAACAATATCTAACGAAGAAGACACACAGATGAATGCAATGAATGAGGCCAACGCTAAACACCATATTCTGATGGAATTGTTCCCTAGGCGTGCAGACTGGATGCCCACTAGAACTACAACAAGAAGCATGCTCAAGCTCTGAGCAAACATCACTAGCCACCAGTGCAAGGGATGAATTCCTGTGTCTCGGCTAAAGTTCTTCTGCAACATCCACAATCCGAAGCCTAAATAGCAAAACCCCAACAGAGCATTGAACGCTGCAGAGGATATATGCAAGTGTGAATAGAGCTTAAAGAAGGGCCCAACTCCATTCGTTCTCCTTGGAGCTCTGCAAACAAGATTGATAAAAAATCCAACGACCAGGACAGCAACAACGCAGACGACAAGCGCATGGTTGGTGCACATAGAAGAGTATAGCAGCCCCCGGAAGCCCCGATTCTCGTCATCTTGCTCAGAACAGATTCCCCAGTGCACCAAACCACCTGAACCAAATCAGAAATTCCCATGAAAAAGCAGAAGTGGACATCAAATTTTTTCTTTTCAAGAGGACAATATCGTTTCAGCAAGCAAGCGCTTGTCAAGACTCACCAGTGAGGGAATCCATTGCGTACGATGAACATGTACTCTCGATGGCTATGTATCTGGTTAATACCAGAATCAACTACTCAAACAGTTCCTGTACATCCAGAATCCAAACAACTTACAGATTAACTTACAAGAATCTTGAGACAGACGCACTTCGGACCATGATAACGAAAATTCTAAGACGAGAACGAAAAAGCCCTGCAGAAAAATCTTGACATATGCTTTCTCAATTTAACGTCGACATGGCAGTCGCTTCCGAACCTTTTACAATGCGCCGAAACAAGTGAAGAGGAGGAGGAACTCATGGTATTAATATCTCATCTACCCAAACAAGAACAATAAATATGTTGTCAGGATATCAATCATTCAATATGGATCCCATGATGCCAAAATTGAACTTGATCAAGCAGTAAAAAAATTGATTTTATTACTACCAACTCGCATTTCAACAGAAAAAAAAATGTCTTTTTCTCTCGGATTGTTATAGAATATTATTCAATTGATTATATGCCATGTAATCTGACCATACTCTCGGATGGAGTGTTTGTGCTTAATTTACCACATTTCGGAAGGTGCTTGACTATTTGATGCTTAATCAATGGTCAACTACAATGTGGTTTGATAACCTGTTAACCCACAGCTTGGAATTGAAAAGACTATTATAATAAATATAATAATTGGATTAATAATAGTAGGTAAAATATATGATCCAAGTAGTGTATGTGAACGTATTTATGTATGAACATTGGAGCAGGCTGCACACAACTATAGTTTTACTCGTGCGCGGCCTTAGGGATCTTCATCAAAAGACTCTAAGCAACCTACAACCCACCAAAACATTGATGATTCTGCCCAAGCTCGTTTCTTCAATGACAATGCGAAAATAACACATAATTGGGGGAAAGAAAATCATTTCTATTGCAATGAGTATGTTACATAGTACAAACAAGACATAAACCCTTCCATACAAGTTTAGTCATAATCTCTGCACTCTCTCTGGCTTTGGCCTCACATTCGGTGACCCTATGTCAAACAATGACAGCCATATAAATACACAAGCCTATGAGGTAGTTAAGGAAACCACCATACAATAACTACCCAACTTACAATTGTCTAAGGGCTGCCAATACACCCTTTTGACTTACAACAACTTCCTAAAAACCCCCTAACTGCTGCTGCAAC
>LTAE01014204.1:0-11659 GCA_001647135.1 Pontederia paniculata | reverse complement strand
AGCCTTCTTCGAAGAGTCCGTCCGCATTTGCCTTGGGGAAAGCGCCAACGGATACGTGATCTCCACCGTTGTTTCCTGCACAGGGAGATCCGCCGTTAGTAGTGTGCAAGTGTCCATTGTACGGCTTTGATCCTTCGGTCCTAGGGCTTCCGAAGTTGCGACTGGTAGTGAGATCTCCACCGTTCCTGGCGCACCATCCTGCACAAACAGAGCATTGTTTAAATCATGAACTACATCTGAACGGCTGGGATCTTCCGAGTGTTGTTTCATTCATTTTGAATGGGATAAGAACATTGGTGCATATAACATGTAACAACTTTTCCCCGAAAATGATAAAGTATATATAATATTATTATTATCTAACTAATATACTAGAAGATGTAGAGTATTAATTAACTATCCTTCCAACAGCATATTGGAAAACTCGAATTAATATAGTGTAGAATGTTCGAATGTTATCTATGCTCTCAATAATATCATCCGAAGCTCAATTTCAAGACGAGTAACTCATTTTTTATCTTTTCAAAATTTCACTTAAATTAATTTTTATCGATTTGAATTGTACGTGAATGATATTCTTAGTAAATTTTTTTTTTACGTTTCTCTAAACTCAAACATGAGACATTTTTAAACGAGAAAAAAAAGATTCTTACCACTTAGGCTCAAACTTTAATAACTCCGTTTCTTTTTACTCTCATTTCTCACCGATAATTTTGTGGCATCTGACAGTTACTCCATCGCCGAAGTTACTCAACCCGGAAAAAAAAAGAGTATTTCTAGTGACTTATTTTTGAGATATTGGCTTGAGTCTGAGTAGGATATCAACTAAAGGAGCCTTTTGAGCAGTTCCTCGACAAAAATCCACATTGAACATAAAACGTGAAATTCAAATTTAAGAATCTAAATATTTTGCTAATAGATGGAAGAACAAATCGGCCATGGATTATGTTGAAAATAACTTCAGCAATTCCATTTTAAATCCTCTCATGTTAGTTTGCAACTCACTCTCTCAGGTGTCATTCTCAGCTTCCTTTGTTAATATACATACTAACTAAGTGCATCATTATGCAAATAGACCATCAGAAGTTACAACCAATTCAAATTTATCTAAATGAAATAATCTTTTAAAAAATTCCGAAGGAAAAAAAAATGTCAACAAGTATTGAGAATACATATAACTCGTCAAATGTTCGGTATTAGAAATCGCAGATTAATAGCTCCAAGCAAAAAAAAATAATAAAAAAGGAGTATAAAACGAATCATGGACTACCTAAAAATATGTTACCATCAAATCTGTCCACACGTCGCTATTGCTAACTCTTTTCCAATTATTATTATTATTATTATTATTATTATTATTATTATTATTATTATTATTATTATTATTNTTACCATCAAATCTGTCCACACGTCGCTATTGCTAACTCTTTTCCAATTATTATTATTATTATTATTATTATTATTATTATTATTATTATTATTATTATTATTATTATTATTATTTCTTCTCTACCCTAAACGCGATAGGCGAAGAATATAAAGATGCCACCTGCCAAATGGTCTCTTGACCTTTAGTTACTTCACGTCGCAAGCATGCACCTAATCACGGAGTCATATTAATTTGGCTAGTTATATGGCAGTATGTTAAATACAAAGCTATATGGCACCTCCAAACCAAATGTCATGAGTACAAGTTTCGATAAATCTAAAGGAATATTTTGATAGCTTACACCAAAAATTGCCAGCCCAAAAAAATATAAATATGATGATTAATATATTTTTATGAGCTTAATTTTTTTTATATAAATAATTAATTCATCTCATTATTAAAATATAAATATGGAACCTATGCTAGTGCATTCTTTGATCAGCAAATATTTGGTGTTTAGGACTTAAAAAATAGGTTCATATGAGCTTATTGACATTAAAAATTAAAATAGGAGCTTATTGACATTAAAAAATAAGCTCATATGATTAAAATTAAAATATGGAACCCATGCTAGTGCATATCGTATAAAATTAAAATAAGCTCATATAAATATAAGCTCATAGATAATAAAATAAATTTAAAAGCTTGATCAGCACAATTAAAAGAGGCACCATAATTCATGTGAAGACACTTTTTTTAATTCATATAATCCTCACAAACTCAATTATTTATGGAAATTACTTTTTAATCTATGTAATCCTCGTATGATGCGGTCCTGTTTAATTAAATCACTTTGCACTATGCGAATCAAAAATTTTATCTGCACACATACACAAAAAATGCGTTTCTAAATATATTATATAATTTTAAGTATTTCCTTGGATATGTAAATTAGTTCATTAATGTTCGGATTTAGTGCATCAACCCAAAATCTATTAAATTAATCCATTATTATTATTATTATTATTATTATTATTATTATTATTATTACAATATAATAAAATGTTATTATCGAACACCTGGAACTATTTGACACGCTTCACGCCACGATGCATCTCAAATTAAGTGACGCACCTGTCCGTTATCGAACACCAGATCCGAATATTAAAATTACAAAGATATCATCTTTCAAACAGCATACACCAGAACGCTGCGTCTAAACGGTCGATGGCGGGGCCTACCGACGCTAAACAAGCCACTACAACGCAAGAACTTGTACTTCTGTGTCTGTGGCGTTGCGGCAGATCCCCAAACATGTTTCCGAAGCAAAAAATTCGCGTATGTTCACGTGTTTTACACGTGATACTATTTTTACTTTTTTTTTGAAAATAAAAAATATTAGTTTTATTTTTTTTCTCTCTCTCTCTCTCCCCCACAAATACTTGGCTTTCACCACGACGCTTTGGATCCGATCTCTCGCCATTAATGGCGGACGCTTCGGATCTCTTCCTCTCGGAGGACCCAATCGCCGGCGCCGTCGATCCGATCGAATCCGGCATACGCGCCCCGTTCTGGTCTTCATCCTCCGCCTCCTCCTCCGGCGGCTCCTTCTGCGACGGCTCTAGCCCCGGCGACGACGCCGCTGACTTCTTCGTCCCCGTCTTCTCCACTTTTGAAGGTCCTTCATCCTTTTCGCGCCATGACTCCGGATCCGACTCCTCCTTCGACGAACACGACTTGTCCCCCTTCGCCCTCGATCTATTCGATCGCGGCCGCGGCCGCGCGGTGGATCCCTTCCCTGACCAACCGGAGGGAGTCGCGTCCGTCGACCTCGGACTAGAGCTGGGGATTGGATACCAGAGGGAGGAGGAGGAGGAGCGCGAGTTGGTGGCAGCGACCGCTGGCTTTCCCGATTGGGCGGCTGACGATTTCTTCGTGGGACGACGGAGCTTGCCGCCGCCGTCGGAATCGATCGAGTTCTCCAGGGCGAGGCCCTTGGACGCGGAGGGATTACGGATGGTCGGCTTTGATATGGATTCCGACTCCGACGAGCAGATCGTGGCGTTGGGCGATGAGCAGATCTCCGTAGCCACGGGTCTGGAAGCTGCGAGCGAGTTGGGTCCGCCCCTTTGCTGGGACTGCCTCCAATTGGACGAGAGCCAGAGGGATCTGAACGAAGATTTCGAGTGGGAGGAGGTCGACGACCGATTCGATGACAGGGATGTACTGAGCATCACAGTCATCGGAAATGAGGATGAATCTGGCGAAGTTGGAGACTTTGATCGTGGAGAAGTGGAAAGCTCTGAAGACTTGGTTAGAAACGTGGAATGGGAGGTTCTCTTGGCCGTCAACAACCTCGGGAGGAATCCAATGGACCCCGACGACGTCGAGGCTTATTTCGTCGATGACCATGAGGGCCTTGCCTACACATCCGACTACGAGGTGTACGAGGTCTTGTTCGGGCAATTTGCCGAACATGATAGCAACATCAAGGGCAGCCCTCCAGCAGCTAAAGCGGTTGTGGAGAGCCTCCCTTCAGTCATACTAACGAAGGAAGAGGTCGCCAACAAGGATACTGTATGTGCAGTATGTAAAGATGAGATCTTGGCCGAGGAGAAGGTTAAGAGGCTGCCTTGCACTCATCATTATCACGAGGAATGCATCTTGCCATGGCTCGGTATTCGCAATACATGCCCTCTGTGTAGGTTTGAGCTGCCAACAGATGATCCAGAGTATGAAAAGTGGAAAGCGAGGCGTGCAGGCAATATCGCCTCCAGCGACGAAGATAGGCTCGGGTATGATTTTGAAGTGTTACCTGAAGCTTAGGAATCAATAAGGTTATGATTATTATACTTTCATACGGATGAGGTGTTAACAATTCGTTGTTCATTTTTAGGAAAAGGTCTAGTTGTAATCAGACTTTTTTGTGAGTCTGAGGTCCAAATTTCCTTGTGGAGATTAAATATTAAAGATGTTCTCTCAAAGAATATTTAAGATATTGTATGCCAAATGCCAATTTGAATAAATTTGGCTTGTAATACTATTTGGTTTCACAGTATATTGCATCGTTGATGTGTTGTTGTTGCAAGAACTATCCTTTAAGTTGGATTGGTTTGAATATAAATATTTTGGTTTACTGAAAAATCTCAGCATCCCATTTCCTTATGAGAGTACCATAAATTGTTTCTGGTTTTTCATGATTCATTATAATATGATGATATCTATGTGTAATATCTGCAATTACCCCCCAAGTTATTTTTGTTGTCCATCATCAATAATATGATTTGTAATGTTTCCCAAATATTATGTGGATTCATTTGTTCATCTGACTAGTTGCAATAGGTATTGTGACTCGTAATATGGAAATCTTGTGTTCTATATATTGGATATGCTGGCATTTCTCATTCACATATTATTCTTTGGCGAATTTGCATATAGTACATGAGAGATATTTATGGTGGTGATATTTGGAAGTAGAAACTAGGAAGTGAAGGTCTTGGACTACTTTTTTCTTGATTATATTTATTCAATTCTCATGTTGGTTTTCGTATTCAAAAGCAGAAAAATGTATACGATGCCTAGCTGGTTGTGAATTAGGCATACTGATAATAATCAACATCTCCTCTCAGTCAACAGAGTTTGGTATCTTGAATATTCTGCTGATATAATTTTTTTATGAAACATCAATATATTGAAGTGATGATCTCTTATGAATCTAACTTCGTTTCTGAGTTTTCTGTTTCAACAAGTGATGATGAAATTTGAATTGCTGTTTATAAGCACATTTAAAGATTATTGATATGGAATTGACCCTATTCTTCATTATTCTACTTTCCCATGGAGTGTATTGAATAGGAGTTCAAAGTATATGTTTTATCATTAATATGTAAATTTGTGTAAATTCCATGGTTTATATCTTCTGATGCCTGTACATTGTGATATTTATATCTTGAAGTCAGTATATTATTGCTGGTTTCAATTAAATTTCCAATGTTAAGTTCCTTAGAATTCAAATTCTTCATCTAACATTTTTATTTCTTAGTTAACATTTGACTAGATTTCTGATGGATTTTGCATGCAGAATGAGGGTTTTCTTTCATGGTTCTTGAATTGTAGCACATGAAAAGAGCATCATAGTGAACTACGTTTTGGAGCATCGAAACCATGAACACTCTTTGCTTTTGCCCAAGGCTTAAAGATGCATGATTTTTCTTTATTACCAGATTGCATATCTGAACAGGCTTCAGACTCTCGAACCCCCAGCGATATGAGCAGCAATTATCAGGTAAGATTAGCCCGACATAGACTGGAGGTTTCAGCGGAAGGTTGGTTCTATAATTAGCTCATATCTGTAAATTGTTCAAGGAAATATGGATATATGCAGGTGCCTGATTAAGTAAATATTAATATACATAAATATATGTCACAGTAGGTTGGTTTGATATGCATTATACACATTACACGCAATCTAGTATGGAAAACAAGTTGTGGCAGGAAGAGTACTCAACTCCACATTCCTTGTAGCCCTTGTTTAGCTTTCAGAAAAAAATACAGTTGCTGAAAGCAGCAAAATTCTTTGTTCATACTCTGCTTGTTTCGCACCCATACATTGCCGAAAGCAGAGCTTAACATGTGGCTCATAAATTGATTCGCAAGCTAAAAGCTTGTCCAGAGTCCAGAACATAACAGTTGAAGTTTCTTTAGTCGGAAACCACAACAGGATTTTCTCAGTTCTACATTTATAAATTGCTACAGTAAAATTTGCCTGTTTAACTGCGTCTACTACCGTTGAATGCTTGGTCTCTTTTAGGGTCAGTTGCAAGGTGGGCTTCTTCTGAACAATGGCTCCAGTGTATTGTACAGGTTTTCACTCTCTCTCTCTCTATATATATATATGTGTGTGTGTGTGTTTTTGATGCATTACTAAATTAACCTTCCACCAAATCAGATATTGGTCCTTCTGAAACTGTTTCATACATGGTGCCATCAAATATTGGGTCGACTTCCTGACCTATGTGTAGATGTGCTCACGACCACTGAAATGGCATTCATGCCAACTGGTTATGGAAGTAGAGTCCAAAGGTGAATAAGGTCCACTGATGCTGAAGCCACATTCTTGTGCGGCCAGCACATGTTCAGCTGGGATGCGAATAAGGTTCGGAGCTTCCGTTTAGGTGGAAAAATCCAGTCAGTTGCATCCAAAATCTCTCTCTCTCTCTCTCTCTGAATCTGAGAGGGTTCCAAAATTGATGCAAACTGAGAGGGTTCCATTCCTGAATCCACATCAATGGCCCATCAAAAAGTTTTAAATTTGCATGTCTCCGTTAGTGGGTGGGCTTCAAACTCCTCTGTGGTCTCCAAATAACGAGTATTGACCCACTTATAGCAGAATGGCCAAATTGAAGGAAAGAAATGTTGTCCCGCCTCACTGTTCTTGCCACCAACTGGCCATGATCAGAACAAGTTAACACCCATATCTAGCAGCATGATACACTACATTTTTCTAACTAGTACAAGAACTTCTTTGTGGGCAACCTTTTATAGGATAATGCTAGTAGTTGGACATAATATAGTGCACTAGTTCATGAAGCCATGGCTTTTAACATAAAAAAGAGGATTGTGTCAGTAGTTACGGAAATAATATTCTTTCCTTTTCATGCATATCTTAGCATTCTTTTAGCTTACTGATTTCAGAGATCATATTCTTATTATATAATTCATAGGAGGATCACATGACAATTGCCTAAAGTAATCAATGACAAAACTGCAGTCTTATTAATGCCAATCACCCCAGTATTATTGACTTCTTTTACTAGTCCTAATTAAACAAAAATAATAGTGGGGCAATGAAACATTTTAGCAACAAATCAATCTGAGAGAGAGAAAAAAAAACCACAACTTGTTTGTGATGCTCTTTTGGTGAAAAGGAATTAAGATGCAAGCATGAACTAACCACTTGACAAAATAATGTGATCAACTTGTGATCATTAGTGCTTATGATAACAATGCATTATGTATGCTTTCTTGTGTCAAGCAATGTACGTACCACCTAAATAATTAAACTACTAAAAGTAAAAAGGTTATGTGACAATATTGAAGGATGGGATAAGCAAAAGCCTTCTAGTAGCAGCTGTTCATGCAGCCTTTTCCTATTTGTTTGCGTGCATCCTTCCACTTTTCTTTTGCATGCCCATAGTGCCTATTGTGCTACATGGAATAAGATTATGAACATGGAATAGGACTTGGAATTGTCGGGTTCCTCCATGGGACGTACCAATTCAGCTAATTCATGCCGAAGCTGCATGTATATGTATGTTGTATATTGATGGATCAATGACCCAATCTATTTTCTTTGTTTAAATTTGAGTGAATTTATTAGATGATTATTCAACCTTTTTTTTCGTTATTTATCTTTAATTGTTTTACTATTATTCTTTTTTAAAGACGTCACTAGCATATGTTACATATTAGGCCTTTAAATAATCAAATATGGTAAAACGTATATAGGTGTTATTCGGTAAGGTGCAAGTACTATTTTACATTGTGCCATAATTATTTGATGTATCCAAGACAATACCATTTTTGAAATTTTAAATTATAGCAGAGATATCCTTTATATACATAATATCTAAAAGTCAGTAACGTGGGGAAAAAATATTCGAAAAATCATTGATATGATAATATAGTGACGTTGGATAAGTATTCTATTGTCTTCTTAAAATATAATAGGAAACATAATTATTGATGATTTGATAACACATTACCTTAATAATATTTTTTCATATAAATATGGACATGCATTCCCCGCCCAAAAATGAAAAAAAAAAATTCTCCCCACTTGTTTACTTCCTTTTCTTATTTTTTGCCTAAAAAATAATGACGCTATTACAAGGAAACTTATTAATTAAGTCAGGTGAATATTATAAGTAGAAGAGTATTTATTAAGGTACAGTTTTTTTTTCAAAATGTGGTTAAGCTTTGAATAGATAATTCTTTTACTACATGTACAAAATATGTTTAGTCAAAATTATGCATAATTACATTATTACTGTCCTTACTTGCTCCTAATTTTAGTGGTAGATTATTTACACCCACACACATATACATACATATAATATATATATATTATATATATATATATATATATATATATGTTTTACTATTATGTATATTACATTCACATGCTTTTTTGTTAGATAATTAAAATTTGATTAGAATCTATGTGCCCATCATTTATTATAATCTAAAATAAGGAAAAATCGAGATATATTCATCTTGTGCATCAACTATATATCATCAAGCTTAGTTAGCTCCCTGATTTTGTCATGCGGCAACTTGAGAAGATCGTCCACGACATTATGACTAAGACAATTAGATGGCATACAAAAGAATAAAGATAAAGGTTACTTTGAACTAATTCGGTGGTCTCTAAAACAATTGGATCGAGATCGATTAATTTGTTTAGGAACGGTAATCAACTTTGTTATCCACATTGTTAGTGGAACAAGACCAATTAATACCTTTTTTACGCACCTACGTTCGTAAGCATTCTAATTAATTACTCGCGAGCTTAATGTGTCACACTTTGCATGGATCGATCGACTAATTAGTTTTATTAATGAACCCGATTAATTGTATCCACGTTCCAAAAGGAAGAAATAGTTAATTAGAAAGGAAACGCAAAAGTAAACCAAGAGATTGATTTAGGGTTCTAAGTCGTGTATCCTTCTCATAGGTATCCAAATCGCATCAGCCACAGTAATTAATGTATGTACTTTAATCTTACAAAGACAAATTAAGCAAATAGAAGGTGTGGTACGTGTATTCTTAACAACTTTACACAATTTGTTAACTCCTCATGTTACGTATCTTATTGTATATATTAGTTCATAGTGTTTTATGGCGCAATCACATGATATAATACACTCATAATTGACTACGAATATTAATTAATAGGACTTCTATTTCAAGTCTTCATTGCGATTTTAACATTAAGAAATTAATAATTAACACGTATGTTCGATTAAGTCGACAAATATAGAATTCTCGTTGTCATTATTTTGGAAGATCCATAAGATGAAGGAAGAATATAGTTGGATGATGATA
This sequence comes from Pontederia paniculata, assembly GCA_001647135.1. Taxonomy (NCBI): domain Eukaryota; kingdom Viridiplantae; phylum Streptophyta; class Magnoliopsida; order Commelinales; family Pontederiaceae; genus Pontederia; species Pontederia paniculata. Next base: position 2,184 of record LTAE01014204.1, on the reverse strand, counting down.
AAACATGGCATAGTTTTTTTTTTCACTTCTTGTTCCATTTTTTATTGGGTATGATTTCTAGGTTTAAACTTGTAGGAAAATAGATTCGGATGGTATTATTTTAGCTTGATCGTCTAATTAAAAATTTTGTATGGTGGCCAGAGTTAGATCATAACCTTTAGCTTTGTTTGGTTAACAGCTATTCGTAAAGGAAGGATGGAAGAACGAATAATATTAATGATAGAGTTGGGGACACATCAATCAGAATAATGAAAACATTATTACGATCTCAATTTGACCGGGATCGGAACGTTAATATTTAAACAGAGACAAAAACGAGAGAACCATTTTTTTTATTTTTTAAATTAAAAAAATTCTAAAACAATATAGAATTAAGAGAAAGCAACTAAAGTATGTATGAATTAACATGTTATAATAATAAAATAATCAGTAAATACAAAAATTATATCAATAAATAAATAAAATAACAGGACTTAAATCGACTCATAGCCAAAAGAAAATATTAAAGAACCCATTTAAAATCAAGCAAAAAAATTCTCAATTTTCTAAAATGGATCGGGATAGGACGATCAAGCACTCGGATGTTTGAGCATAATAAAACTCATATTTGGAGGGTTGAGGAAGGATGAAAGAATATAAGTTGTTTTATACCATTTCATTTTAAACAATTGGGAAAAACTGACGTATTTGTAAGGATTCAAGATAGAAAATAAAAATTGGTTTCACATGGACAAAACCTGAAATAGTCAAGACTTTATATGTAACATTTTTTTTCATCATTCAAAATACATTTTAAATTTGTGTGGGTCATAAACTCAAAATAAATAATTTTTAAATAGGACACATAATTTTTTTTTAATTAATATCCATCATTTGAAAGATCAACATGTTGTGTGACTACTAGCGTGTTAAAATTTATTTTCAAACATATTCTATAACTATTTCATTATTACTTGCTATTTGTATGCATACACTTACTCTTTTATACTATATGATCATTTTATTATTTTTTATTATTTTATTTAATAAATTATTTAGTTAAATATTTATTTTAATGTTATTTATTAATATTAAAATAATTAAAATAAAATAAGTTATTTAATTTTGGATACATATAATAATGTAAATTATTTAAATAATTAGTTATATATTTTTAGTCATTTTACATTTATAAGCTAACTCAAACGTTGTATTTATCAAATAATTTTATTAAATTAATAATTAATTTATTATTAACTAATCGCTAATCATTATCTGTTGATAACTATTTAAATAGTTTTTTTTTAAAAAAAAGATGATTACTTATCTATTCATTAATCTGCCAAAAGAGTCATCGTACATGATGTTTTGGAGCCCTTGAGGAGGTCGCTCCCAAAAGGAATTGTGCGAAGATCCTCTCCCGAGGTTCGCCAAAAAATCCGCAGCCCGGTTCGCTTCACGGTATATATGAGTAATATTAAAGTGTTCAAAGGATTGTAGGAAAAGTAGACAGTCCTAAATAAGCTATCGAGCCTCCAAGGGTACGGGCCTTTCTTCTTCAGTAGTTCAACCATCGTAGCAGAATCGCATTCGACGATAATTCGTGTAATTCCCCTCTGCTGGCAAGTCCGCAGCCCATGCCATAGCCCCCAGACTTCAGTTTCCAGAACGGAGTGACATCTTTTCTGTATTGAGTCTGCAAACATAAAACAACCCCCATTAGTACGAACAATGAAGCCTGCTCCTCCTGCCTCCCCTGGACCTATATAAGATCCATCTGTGTTTAGTTTAACACATCCGGGAGGTGGAGGCTCCCACCTAACCATTAAGGTGTCATTGGTGGGGGGTCCCTCAGATCTTAGGGTGTTAGCATATTCAACATAATTCACCAAGGCCCTCTCCAAAGTAGCAGGGATTGATATTGGTTTAGAGTTAAAATGGACATCATTTCTCAAAGCCCAAATATTCCAGAAACAGTATGCCAGGAGGGAGAGCAAGTTGAGGCGTGAGGAAGAGTCAAGGTGTTCTCCCTCTTTAATCCATTCACCCTGTGCCCAGAAATCAAAGTAGGAGAAGTTGAATTGTAGCTTGTGTTGTAGTGATCTCCACAATTGAGAGGTAATTGTGCATTAGAAAAATAAGTGGACTACTGTTTCTTGCTGGGTACCACAGAGAGGGCATGAAGTATTAATTGACGGTAGGAAT
>LTAE01014202.1:0-11664 GCA_001647135.1 Pontederia paniculata | reverse complement strand
ATATATTTCTAGGAAATACCTTATATATTGATGTAGTAAATGAATGATATGAATAGGATTGATAATCAATATTATCTCTACCTTAAGCATGTGATTAACCTGCAAAATAAGTAGTTAATTCTATGCCCTTATTGGTCCTCAAGATGAAGAAAAAACTATAATCAACCAGAGCATTAATGACCGAACACGGACCGTGTCTGACCAGACATGGTTCGCATTCAATGTTACAATTGTGGTGCAAATATAAGATTGACCACATCATTTTCGATGCGAGTCACTGATGCGAGCATAAATATATATGTTGCGCGCATATATTTCATATCATTTTTAGGCATTTAGTATAGGTTTGTTTATCATTTTAGTATTTTATTCATTATATTTTGTCTATGAGTCAAAAACTACCCAAATGTTCTCTGTTCTGTAATTTTCAGCTAAAAGAGTCTCAAACTGCAAAGAATTCGAATAAAACAGCAAATAGCCGAGGAGTAAAAGAAATCAACACAAACACGGGCCGCGTTCGTTCAAAACGGGCCGTGTCAGACTCTTCAATCATCAGATGCACTTCCCATTCTCAACTCGTGCCGTATTCATCAAAATGGGCCATTTCGGATGCCACGTCAACTCATCGCCACGACGGTGTTCCACATCAAAACAGTGTATTCAGCCACTCAGAAGATGCCACGTGTCATTGATGACGTCAAAACTGCTCGTGTTCGATATCAAGTGCGAATCAGACTCCACGTCAGCAAACTCAGACTGTTTTGATTCAAAACGGGTCGTGTTCTCACCTTAAAAGGCGATTCCGCAAAATGGACGATTCCTGATGATTACTTAACTACCAAGACACACAGATTCAATCTTAACCATCCGATTTTGGGCCCTAACCTAAACTTTTCCCTATAAATAAGACTCTCTGTAACCCCAGAGGGAGATCCCTGCTTTTGGAGTTGGAAGTCTCTGCTGAAGCTCTGGTGTGGAGAGGAGGAGACCCGAAGACGACGAAATCTCGACGAATTTTTGGATAATCTGTTAGTAGTTTTTCCTTTCTTAGTTTAGTTTATTGGTTAGGGAAGAATCTGTAAACCCTGTTAGTCTTTTGGATTATGTTATGATGAATGATTAGATGAACTTGAATATGAATCCTTTATTATGTTTAATGAGTAGTTTATTGACATTAATTGTGAGATATTGTTAGTATTACTCCTTATGTTCGTATCTAATTTTATTTCTGAAATTTTATAATTGAAGTTGTGTTTTCGGCCGTCGAGAAATCATGCCATGTTGATCCAACACGGTCCGTTTTCCCTATTCGCCGCTTTCTGTTTGTGTTTCTTTTCTCGAATATTTTAATCGCCGAAGAAACGCGGTCGTGATCTTTTTCAGGACTCGGCCGTGTTTTTCTCCTCGTTTTCCGAGCCGAACGCAGATGTTTGAATATTTTATTGTTTTTATCGAAACACGATCGTGATCTTTTTCAGGACTCGACCATGTCTTTTCCTGAAGCCGACTCGGGCCGTGTTGATCACGAGCCCAATTTTGCCGTTCTCCATCATTTTATTACTATTTTATTCGAGACGAACGTGGTCGTGATCTTTTTTCAGGACTCGACCGTGTTCTCTCTCATCANGAATCGTGATATGAAAATTCAATTTTTTTGAAGTTTCAATCACGATCGTGAATCCTCTTTCACATGTCGTGATGGTTTGAAAAATCTATTTTTAAGCTTCGGCATGGCCGTGACATCCTTGTCGTGGACTGTGAAATGCAAAATCGTGGAGAAAATTTTTCGAAGTCAGTTTTATTAGATCATATCTTGTGCTAAAACAAAATTCATAGATAAACTAACTTTTGGTTAAAACCTTATCAAATTTGATGATTTTAACTCCAAAACTCTTAGGACTCCTAATATGACTTGGTTGATGCAACAAGCTTGTCACGAGCGTAAAACTTTATATTAAGGTCCGTGACGAACCAAAAAGTTGCAACTTTTACCCATTTGACAACCCATAACTCCATGATGATGGACAATGAGGTTACTACTTGAATATCATGATGGTGAAACATCATATCATGACTCGTGACATGAAAAATCAAATTTTTTTGAAGTTTCAGACACGGTCATGAAACCTCTTTCACATGTCGTGATGATCTAAAATATCTATTTTAAGGTTTGGCATGGCCATGACATCCTTGTCATGGCCCGTGAAATCCAAAATCATGGAGAAAGCTGATTTGAAGTCAGTTTTGTTACATAATCTCTTTTGCTAAAACAAAACTCCTAGATAAACTAACTTTCGGTTAAAACATTATCAGTTTTGATGATTTTAATTCCAAAACTCTTAGGACTCCTAATATGACTTGGTCAAACCTTCAAACATATAAATTGGACTCAAGATATATAATTTTTTCATGGAACAAGCCTGTCACAAACGTGAAACTTTATATTATTATGGTCCGTGACGAACCAAAGTTGGAATTTTTACCCATTTTACAACCCATAACTCCATGATGATGGCTAGTGAGGTTACTACTTGAATATCATGATGGTGAAACACCATATCATGACCATTGACATGAAAATTCAATTTTTTATAAGTTTCGGTCACGATCCTGAAACCTCTTTCACATGTCGTGATGATTTAAAATATCTATTTTTAAGCTTCGGCATGGCCATGACATCCTTGTCGTGGATCGTGAAATGCAAAAAACATGGAGAAAGTTGATTTGAAGTAAGTTTTATTATATCATATATTGTGCTAAAACAGAACTCCTAGATAAACTAACTTTTGGTTAAAACCTTATCAAATTTGATAAATTTAATTTCAAAACTCTTAGGACTCCTAATATGACTTGGTCAAACCTTCAAACATATAAATTGGACTCAAGATATATAATTTTTTCATGGAACAAGCCTGTCACAAACGTGAAACTTTATATTATTATGGTCCGTGACGAACCAAAGTTGGAATTTTTACCCATTTTACAACCCATAACTCCATGATGATGGCTAGTGAGGTTACTACTTGAATATCATGATGGTGAAACACCATATCATGACCATTGACATGAAAATTCAATTTTTTATAAGTTTCGGTCACGATCCTGAAACCTCTTTCACATGTCGTGATGATTTAAAATATCTATTTTTAAGCTTCGGCATGGCCATGACATCCTTGTCGTGGATCGTGAAATGCAAAAAACATGGAGAAAGTTGATTTGAAGTAAGTTTTATTATATCATATATTGTGCTAAAACAGAACTCCTAGATAAACTAACTTTTGGTTAAAACCTTATCAAATTTGATAAATTTAATTTCAAAACTCTTAGGACTCCTAATATGACTTGGTCAAACCTTCAAACATATAAATCAGACCCTAGATATTTAATTTTTTCATGCAACAAGTCTGAATTTATTTAAGAAGCATGGATCATACATTGCAAATTTGAAGAACACAAATATCTATAGAATTTCTCAAGGAAATTTCTGCATAGAACTTTGTGGAGAAGACCATCGTCAAGGAGTTCTTAATATGTCATTGCTTTATTTCTCTAATTAACTCCAAAGGATGAACTCCAATTGTAATTTTTTATTCATTTTTATAAAGTAATTTTATTGCAAGAGAAACTTCTTGAACTCGGTTAAATTAGTTTTTCTTTTATTCAATTCTCCTATGAACTTAAATGTTGTGTTTAATATTTTTCGTTGATTGATTGAGATTTTTATTTAACTAGCATCCTAAACAAGAATAATTTATTTTTGAATCTCATTAGTCTTTGGAATTGATTTTTAACTTTAAGTTGAAGAATTATATATCATATTTGAGTTGCATTTTAGAGAGAAATACTTTGGATATGTGGTTGATTGTTAGATTAAGATAGAAATTCATGCATCTTGACTTTTAGTAGGTATAATTGTTATGCTAGAGAGGAACAATCAAGTCTATCTAAATTTAATGTATTTAATTTAATCTTATAGAGAAAATCATATTTTAGGTAGATCATAATTCATATAAAAGTTTGAAATAAAATTATAGTTCAACTAACTTTGTGGTAACACAAAGTTTATTCTCATCTTATCTGATCTACAAAACCTTTTATTTTTATCTTTATGTTTTCAGAAATTTTTTTTATTCAAACTCAATTATCTCGTATTACTCGTGGGATTAGATAAATAGTTGATATTAATTCTCATGGTTGAACGACACTTTATCACATCTTTATTACTTGATACAATTAATACACTCATTGGTGATAAGTTTATAAACGCATGCATAAGGTTTTGGGCATCATTTCTTAAGGACCAAATTCAAGCATCAAGTTTTTGACGTCGACAAATTAACTTTTTTTGTTTTAGTTTGTTAGTTACTTTGATATTTTAATTTTTTTTACTTTTCTTTCGGTGTTTAAGTTTTATCAAGATATATCTTCTGCTTATGTGTACAACAATGCTTACAACATCTCATCTTCAACAACAAAGAAGCAACAAAAATTCAATCAATGACAAAGATAAAAGACGAAGAAAAATCTATTAATCATGAAGGAGTTCAACATGAGGCAACACAAAAGAACACAAGCAAGATGCCTCAACAACCTGAACAAGAAAATCCCTCAATGGGCCCATTACTCATACTTATACATATGTTGAGTGTGTTGTTGACAAAAATCTGTGAGCAAGAAAATTTGATTCTATCAATGGAGAGGCAAATTTCATATATGAAAAAATGCAATAAAGTTATAGATGGTGTCATCACTTCATTGCTTGAAACTTAATCATCAGTTGAGTCAAAAGTCAGCCTCCAAAGATGATTGATCAATTGACCACACTATTGAAAAGAGACTATTCATACAAGACCAACTTATCACCAATTTGAAGGCAAAATTGACACAATTAAGAAGTCAACAAAGCTTATGTTCAACTCAATTTCAAAGTCATGTAAGCAAAACTTCATGCATTATGAAAGCAAATTGCACAATTGACTTCTAAAAATGATGAATCTCATAAGGGCGGCAATGTAGAAAGTCCAACAATTTTCATGAATCTATGCCACTATCATAACTCTAATCAAAGAAGATTAAGACCAAGAAGAAACTATCAAAAGAGAATATTAATTACTTAATAATGTATTAAGGAGATAAGCGCGTACATAATTAAAGATGGACAAATTAGATGGAGGATCTCACATTCAGAAAATCCCTACTATTACCATAACAGTGCCTCCAAATCACCACCAAAATAAGAGCAAAATACCATCAATTTCAATGCAGTGATGTCGCAAGAGCTCACTTACAAGTGAAGAACATATAAAATCTTTTGATCTACAATATCAAAATATAATTGAAGAAAGATTAGTTGATCATATCATAATCATCGATGAAAAATGTGAGAGACTGAAGGATGCATATTTCTACTCAATTATTAATGCTCATCAAGCGATTACATAATTTAAGATGGACAAATTAGAAGATGGATCTCATGTTAAAAAATACCTACTATTACAATAATGGTTCCTCCAAATCAAACACCACCAAAGAGAGAGCAAAATACCATCAATTTCAATCCAATGATGTCGCAAGAGCTTACTTACAAGTGAAGAACATCAACAATCTTTTGATCCACAATATCAAAACATAACTGAAGAAATATTAGTTGAGCGGATCATGACCATCGATGGCAAAAGGTGAGAGACTGAAGGATGCATTTTTCTACACAATTATTGATACCCATCATAGCGGGCAACCACGATCACATCACTACTCTTGGTGAAATGGTTACTTAATTCACATTTTTTTATTTTATCATGATATAATTCTCTTAGTTTGTGAGTTATTTTCTCTAGTGAAGTCATATCCTTTTTTTCTTGATTTAGGTTGATTTTAGTTGTCTTAGGTTATTTAGAATTTTCAAGTCAAGGAGTCATCATAAAGTTTTCATAAACCATTTCAAACTTTTTCTTATTATTTATTTTATCTTCACGAGTCGTGATTGCATGTGCCACACAAGTGAGATGAAATAAATAATCAACAAGGTTGAAATTGTTTGGATTCACGATCATGATATCCTTCACCATGACCATAAAACTTGGGGCACAACCATAAAATTTAGATCACGATAAAGTAGGAGAGGTGAACTACAAGTCTATCAAAAGTCGTGACCACCACCCTGAAACTATTCCTCATGATCAAGAAAATTCATTCAGGGCTATGAGCGAACAATGCTTCAACGAATAAATTCATAGTGGCTCGTGAATCCCTTTTCAGGATCGTGACCAATCCATGAGCGAAATTTTAGTTTGATTAGATTTTTTCACCAGCTCGTGATCCATTGTTCACAGGCATGAGCTACTATAGTATGTGGAGTATAATGTTCATCACGACACATGACATGCTCATTCAGGGTCATGATTCCCGACATCACGGATCGTGACATACAAGGCAAAGGCTTATTGACATCGTTCATGGGCCATGATGTAATATTCATGAGTCGGGACATACAATTCACAAGCAATGAATTTCGAGGCGAGAGGTTCATTTTTAAGATTTCATTGGTCGTGATGAATAGTTCAAAGCCGCAAAATCAACTCTAGATAACCGAGATAATCACCAACATATGTTGCGAACTTCAGTATCATGGGCCATGACTTTTCCCACACGACCGCGACCCGCATCGCTACTTCCTCTTGTTGACTCTCCTCACTTAATCTATAGAGCATCAAAAGACTAGATACACTAAAAAGCCTCAAGATAACAAAATTGCTTAATGGTGTTTTGATCAATCGGCCATCACACACTACTTTTCACACCGATGAGCATAAAAAGTAGTACTTTGATGGTGTTTGATGAATTTTGCTACAAATCACTTCACACATCAAGATACATTGGCATTATTTTCTGTGAGAGATGACATGCAACAACTCTTTATCGCATTGGCCTAGCTCGTTGTCTACGACAGGTGTGGAACATACTTTAGTCTAAGTTGGAGGATGTTTGGGCTGAGATAGTATACGTAAAGGACATCATATACAAATGAGCATGCAAACATGAATCAACAACATGATGAGTAGCATGCATGACTACCGCGCCAACCAAAGGCTTTACATCTTCTAACTCCAACTTCCACCACTGCATTACATCATAATATACTTGGCTTGTCTCTTTTCCTTCTTTCTTTTCATCTTTATTTGCGACATGTTTGTTTTTCTTTCGGGTTTTGAATTTCAACACTAAGAATAGTGTCGAGTTCAGGCTTGGGGAAGAATGCATTTAATTCATTATGTTTTCATTAGTATCTTGCATATCATTATTTTCTCAAGCATTGCATTGAAAATTGAGAATCCATAAAATTTGAAAATTCTATAAAAAAAATAAAAATATCATTCATCATCTTACTTTCTCATGTCTTATTATTCTAATTATCTTTTTAAGTAAAAATCAAAGGACATCTTGTTTAATTGATGAAATTTGAATACTCTTTTTTTTATTGTTTATCACTTGAGTATTGAGTATTATTGGACTGAAATGTATTGCTAAGTGGAACTGTGAACTCATACTACAATTGTTGTTCAACTTGTTTTTATTTTTCTTTTATTTTTAACCTTGATAATAGTAGACTTTTTATTGAACATATAAGTATCTTTCAAGTTAGTAAAAAATTGTGAAAAAGCGCAAAATGAAAAAAAATAAATAGAAAAAATGAAGAATTTTGAAAACTTTCAAAAAAATATATGAATAAATAGGTTGAGGTAGTACTTATGTATTATCTAGAACCTCGAAAAGTTCGTGCAAGTAAGTTCGATGCATGTCTTAACACATGTTGCCCTAAGACCATATAGTCTGAGAGTCATCAGTCGAAAGTCTACTACACATACCACTTTGTGCAAATTGACAAAGTATCTAAGTGCTAACTCATTTTTCCTAAGTTTAAACCCTTCATTCAAAACCTAGGAATGTTCAGACAAGTACACCTGTAGGGATATCTTAAATCTTGATGACCTAAGGCCAAATGATCTTGGATCCACAGACTAAAAGTATGCTACATGAACTTCCTTATGCAATTCTGCTTGAAGATGAGAACCTGCAAAAAGAAATTGTGATATAGATCGAAATAAAATTCTCAAACGAATGAGTAAGAGATACTAATAAAAGTAGGACAACATCTTCATCATTTATCTTCATATCAATGTTTCTTAATTTCATCAACAAGTTTGATCAAGATATTTCTTCGAAGGGACACCTTATTGCATGTGGACGGTGAAGAAACATTGCTTCAACAATAACAACTTGTGATGAGACACTTTATTATATAGAGACTTTCAAGTTTCAACCATAAACCAATCTTTATTTCTTCGCCAATGGCTTCAATTATCCCTGGTCTGCCAAACACAAAAGGATCAATCAATGAGTCTTCTCCTCATGAAACGTCAATTCCTCGAGATTGATCTCCTTCTATTTCCCTTCAAATTGGTATTATTTGATTTAGCCTTATGGTGCCTAGATCCTGAAACTATTGCGCTTGGTGAACTTCTCGATCTTTACATTAATGGACGCCATCTCTTCAATTGATTTTGGATCGCTGATGAACCCTAAAACTCTTATACTAGTTTGTTTCTTAGAGAAAATAATCACATATACAAAAGGCACAAGACTTAACGAATTTCAATTTTAATTGGGATACATTATCGAGCAATGACAAAATTATCTCTTTAATTTGAGAAAAAAATAGTTAATGCAAGAAGCAAAATAATTTAAATTATAGAGAGTTTATATAAAGACTTCTAATATAAAATATGAATTAAAAATCTTATAATTATTTAGGTTTTGTGAGCTCCATCCCTAAACATAAGGGGAACCCTCTAAAACCCTCGTACGGGATAACAACTTTGCCGCTACAATTAGTCGAGATACTATATTGCATAAAATGTCATATATGTATATTAATGGTTAAAATTCAACACATACATACATACGTACGTATATACATACATATATTTATACATAATGTACACATTCTGCTTTTGAAAAAGATATACTAACAATTGAATTAAACTTTTAGCTATAATGTACTTGTAATGATTTAGACGTAAGCCAAAATTTGATCACCTATGTATATTTTTCTAAGGTATCCATCATTATATGAGATTATTAACATATAAATAATCTGATTTAAAAAGTTATTAATTCTAGCATCTCAATCCAAACCTCTACCATTTATGTGGTTCGGGCGGCTCTATTTCAACTCTATTGTTGTGTTACCGTTTACTATTTGATAATTAACTTTTTTTACTTGTAAATTTTTATGAATACTGAACACACATAAAATAAAAAAATAATACAAATATCCATTTTAATTGTACACTTTATTTTGTTGCTTTGAATCAAACTAATCAACTAATCTAGAACATAGATACACTATTAATAGTACAAGATAATATATTTTTTTAAAAATAAAAATAAAAATATTAAAAATTCTATATTATACTAAAGAATCTATATTATAAAATTTTCAACATCAAAATGTAAAAAGCGTTTAATATTTGATATATTTAAAATTTTGATATTAACTCTTGTCTTATAATTATAATAATGTTAATTAGATATATATATATATATATTCGAATTTATTTTATTAACTAATTTTTTATATATTATCTTATTCTTCCAAAAATGGGACCTACAATAGAATATATTTTTCTAAATAATTTGACAATAATTTTTTAAATTTACTCCGAAAAATATCAACTTCTCTGATGTAAAAATCACCTGAACATTTCGATTTTAGTTTCTTTAGGCGCGGAATCGAAGAGAAAAGAGGTTTTGGGCGAGGGAGGGAAGAGGTTGAAGCGATGGAAGGGGCCCGCCGAGGCAGCGCCGGCGACGACGGTCGCACGTTCAAGATCAAATCAGAGTACGGCGAGGCGCGGCTGGCGGCGACGGTCGCCGAGAGGCTCAAGGAGTTCATGGGCGACTTCACTGACGATATCCTCGTGGTACGGGTTCGTTCTCCCTCCGATGATGCTTAAATGCTGGAACCGTTGCTTGAATTGGAAACCTTGTGTTCTATTTACTATTCTTTTATTTTTTATTTTCTGCAAAACTTGCGTTCCCTATATTGTTGAAGTTCGAGTTAAAGAAGGGTTGATTGCCGAATTGTTTAATGTGCCGTTAATTAGTTCGTTGTATCGGTTTGTGCGTTAATTCAAGTTGGGAGATGCTCTTCAACCTCATTTATTTTATCCTTCCTGTTTTCACTTGAATTGTTCGCCAAAGGAATGATGCATTAACCATGCTCCATCAAGAAAAAGAAATGCCATATGTTACGAGAAATATGAGAGAGAGAGAGAGAGAGAGAGAGAGAGAGAGAGAGAGAGAGAGAAATCACACACAGAGAATACAGACAGATTTACGAGCTTCACCCTTAACTGGACTACGTCTTCAGTGGTGGCTAGAGTTCTTTCTTTGACGTGGAAAAATAGTAGATGATATAAGATGCAGAATAACCCAAAACATAGGAAGTTTATATATGGACTCCCAATACAAAATAGGAAACATAAGTCCTAAGACTGTCTAGGTTTCGAGGGCTCCGCGTACGGGACGGGCAGCCCAATTATTCGAGCGGTTGTGATGCGCAGGGGGTCATATGGGTTTTCACTGGGTTAATATCAGATTCAAGGCATTATCAACATCATAAATGCTTAGTGTTAACTTCGCTTCTGCAGGGTTACATTGTTGTTTTACTAAGGAATGGAAGGAGCAAAAATGAGTACTCAGGAATGGAAGGAGCAAAAATGAGATCATGGACAAGCTGAGCACGTTTCTGGAAAATGATACAGAGAATTTTGTCTCATGGTTAACAATCTTTATCTATTAGGTGTCTGTAAATATTTTCAGCTGAACTATCAAAATTCAAATGAAATGTTGTTTATCTCAGTTGGTTGTCAAATTATGAACAACGCTATCGCGCTGCAGGTTATGGGATCATCTCTTTTCAAATATGCATCTTTATGTACAGCCACAACAAGAATCTTTTACTGATAATGTGTCTAAGAATAATAAGGAAAAAAAGAAGTCAACAAAAGATCCTAGAGGTCGACAGAGCAGAGAGTTGAAAGATTGGCGAAAAATAAGGAATCCTTTCCCCTTGGAAGTGTGGTGAGTGATGTTTTGCACAATGAGAAAAGAACCTCCCATAGAGCTGAATCTTTGAGGAGGTCCTTTTCCTCTAAATCTCAAGTTCATGTAAAGCGAAGCCGAGATGAGGAGCAACTGCCAAGAGAGGTAGTTTATGCGCTATAAGAACTTTGAATGCTGGGTGATAGTAAGTTCACATCTTACAAACTAATTTTTTGTGTGCAATGTCTCTTGCACATTGAATTGCAAATAGAATGACACTTCTTTACATATTAGATGTTTACAGGCTGATTTTCTTTTTCCTACTAAGGCAGGAACTATTGAAATTCTTGAAACATTGAGTATTTCTTTGTGAAGAAATTTGTATCATGTCTTGTTTTCATATTTGCATTTACCTTGTTAACCTATACTCTTGATCATCAAAAATATCTTTGGAAAATAAGAGGTTTTAATTTGTAAGAGTCTGTAACCTTTTATTGATAATACACCTTATTATGTTGTTCCTTTTGTAGGATCTAAAATGGCACCAAGAGAGGGGGG
>LTAE01014201.1:0-11664 GCA_001647135.1 Pontederia paniculata | reverse complement strand
TTTTAAAATACCAATTCCCCCCCCCCCCCCCCTTCTTGGTCCCATTCCAGATCCTATAGAAATTTAGGGGTTGCAGGATCTACAAGGTGGGGAAAAACAACTAAGTCAAGGAGATTTACTCTTGTATAATTACCAGCTCGTGGAAGCACTACATGAGTAATTATGTGGTGAATCACTTTCATGATGGGGCTGAGATACTTGCGGGACAAAAGTGTCGACTTTTCCTCCACCCACAGCTAGTGCAGCTTGATTTTGAGTGTAGAAAGTGTGAGGCTAGTGCATTGGAGCAAGATTTATGTGAGGAAAGCTAGGAGTATCAAGGATCTCATTTAGCTTGGATTCAGTTATGAAGATTGTCTACCTTGCAAATAAGATTTTATTTCTAAATGGGTGTCATCATAGGTTAAGTTTGCATAGAAGTGTTTGACAACGTGAGGATAGACTGGCTCATCAAGGTCAAGGAATTTGAGCCAGTCACATAGTTCAAAGGTTTCTTTAAGACCGAGAAGTTGAAGACTTTCTCAATCAATAGAATGTTGTGGTTCTATCTGTCTTTGGTCATTATAGAAAATTTGGTATTGGTTTAGGATAGTGTCACTAATTAAGCTAGGTGACTGAAAGACTTTCAGGTGATTGGGGAGTTTCATGTGTCTTCAGTGACTCGACTTTGTTAGGGATAGATTCTGATGCTTGATTAGAGGGTTCTCCTCTTTTGACTTTTTTTTGGGGTTGTGGAACAAGAGATTGTGAAGATGATTCTTTTCTTTGTTTACTTTTTACGGGTCTTTGTTTTTTGGCCACACTCTTAGTAGGAGACATGATCGAATCGTAAAGACACAACAAATCAAGAAGGTTTTGAAGTTAACAAAAGTACATGAAGAACTTTAGAATAGTAAAGGAAGTTAAAAAGATTTCATCCTGTAAGAATTAAATCACGTTCACATCAAGATATAGACTTTGTTAGAACTTAGACAATAAAACCTAAAAAAATGAATTAATGATGCATAAAGATGATGTTTTAGATTTTCCTACATGTTTGAATCCTTGTTTGGGAAGATTTTGATCGCTTTCATAACACTAGAGGGCACAAGAAGTTTGAACTTTGCTCGAAGTAGAAAGAGCGTAAGAACACGAAGGTTCACCCTTTGAGAATATTCCAAAGATGAAGACGGTTAAGGGTGACCCACTATATATAGTGTTCGCAACATCGGTCGCCCGAAGAAGATTATAGGTCGACCGACTTAGTAGGGATGTAATGTTATAGTTGCAGTGGTCGTCCTATGATATCAAAGGATGCCCTATGTTCGAACTGGTCTTGAGTCATGATTCATCTTTGGTCATCCGAGGTATGAACAACTAATGTCCAAACTTCGTAATTTCAAAAGGTTTTCAAAACATAGGACGCCCTTAGTTTATAGGATGGTCGACCGAACCTTGGGACATACTTAGACCGGTCGCCCGAAGATTAACAGTGGACGCCCGATACTCGGGATTACTAGATATCGACAATATTTCGGACGCCCGATGTACAAGGATTGGTCGTCCGAAGTCTATGACTAACCTAATAGTTAACAACTTATCATTCACTACCTGAGGTTCTCTATAGTTTTGTTTATGGTGGACATCTATGATGGGATAAGATAAGCTGATCATGAGTTGAGTAAATGAACATCATGTATATGTTGTGCAACACAATTAATTTACAACTCCATTTATCAGTGATACTTACATAGGCAAGTCACCGATAGGCTGAGTTGTTTTTCAGGTTCCTAAGTCCAACATCCCAATTTCTCTCTTTAACATATTAAACTTGTCTCCTCCCAAAGGTTTTGTAAAAATATCAGCTAGTTGTTTCTCAGTTGGGATATGTTCTATAGAGATGGTTTTGAGTGATACATGTTCTCTAATGAAGTAATATCTTAAGTCAATGTACTTAGTCTTGGAATGCTGCACAGGATTTTTAGTCATCTCTATTGCACTAGTATTATCACACTTTTATGGCATAGTCTTACATGTTATGCCATAATCTAGAAGTTGTTGTTTCATCCATAACAATTGTGCACAACAACTTCCAGTAGCTATGCATTCAACTTTAGCTGTGAAAAGAGCAATTGAATTTTGCTTCTTGCTAGCCCAAGATATTAATGAGCTACCAAAGAAACAACACAACCACTAGTACTCTTTCTATCTGCTCTACATCCAACAAAATCTGAATCAGAGTAAGCATGAAGGTCAAATAAAGAATTTTTGTCATATCATAATCCCAAGGTGGGAATGTTCTTAAGATATCTCAGAATTTTTTTGGTGGTCATTAAATGAGATTCCTTAGGATTAGCTTGAAATCTAGCATATAGACATACACTAAACATGATATCTGGCATAGAGGCAGTTAAGTATAGCAGACTCTCAATCATACCTCTATATAGTTTCTGATCTACACTCTAGCTTTTTTCATCATTATCAAGATTAGTAAGGGTACTCGAGAGTGGAGCTGAGCTTGCAATCATCCATTTCAAATCTCTTAAGCAGCTCCTTTGTGTACTTTCCTTGATTTAGAAAAATTTCATCCTTAGATTATTTTACTTCGAAACCAAGAAATGAGTTAATTCTCCTACTAGACTCATCTCGAATTCTTTGTACATGAGAGCTTCAATTTCTTTACACATTTGGGAATTTGTGGATCCATCGATAATGTCATCCATATATATGCACAACCAATGTATCACTCCCAAGATGCTTCAAGAACAGAGTTGTGTCTACCTTTCCTCTTGAAAACTCATTTTCAAGGAGAAATGAGCTCAATCTCTCATACCATGCCCTAGGAGCTTGTTTTAACACGTGCCTTAGAAAGCTTAAACACATAATCTAGGTGTTTTGAGTTCTCAAAGCCTAGAGGTTGTTCAACATAAACTTCCTTATTTATGTATCCATTTAGAAAGGCTGACTTCACATCCATTTGAAATAATTTAAAGTACCTGAAACAAGCAAATGCTAAAAGAATCTGAATTGCTTCTAAACGAACAACTGGTGCAAAAGTCTCATCAAAATCAATCCCTTCAATTTGAGAGTAATCTTTTGCAACAAGTCTAGCCTTGTTTCTCATAACAACTCCAGTTTCATCTAATTTGTTTCTAAATACCCATTTTGTTCCAACTATGTGATGATCTGTAGGTCTCTTAACCAAATGTCAAACTTGATTTCTCTCAAAGTTGTTCAACTCCTCATGCATGACATTTATCCAGTTTGGATCTTCTAGAGCATCATCTATAGGTTGGGTTCTATTAAGATAAAAAGGCAGAACAAACACAAGTTTTTTAATGACTATTTTGTTCTCACATCTTCATTTATGTCACCGATAATATTGTCTAAGGGGTTTGAGGGTACTTGTCTCCAATCATTGTGCTCAATAGGAGGCAATTCTACCTCTATATCAATTCCTTGTGGATTTTCCTCATTCACCACAGCAATTTCATCATTTGTGGTTTCAATGAGTTGAGGATCTTCCTCTTCATGAGTCAGCTCATCTAGGTCATGGTCATCCTTATTTTCCTTATCCAAGATCCTAACTTTTTCAAATTGATCAATGACATTTCAATTTCATTGAAAGTGACATGTATCGATTCCACAACTACTAGAGTTCTTTTATTATACACTCTACAGGCTTTGCTAGAGTTTGAGTATCCTAGGAATAGTGCTCCATCACTCTTCTCATCAAAATTTCCTAGTTTATCCAAGGTTCTTAAAGCAAAACACTTACAACCGAATACTATAAAGTACGAGATATTTGGTCTTTTGCCATACATTATTTCAAAATATTTTTTTCTTTTCTAAAGGTCTAATCAATAACCTATTTTGAATATAGCATGAATTGTTAACAACTTCTGCCAAAAAATATTTGGGCAGCTTGATCTCACTTAGCAAGGTCCTAGCCATTTCAAATTGAGTCCTATTCTTTCTCTCAACAACTCCATTTTTCTATGAAGTTCTTAGTGTTGAGAATTGATAAAGAATTCCATTGTTCTCATAAAATTCTTCAAACCTTAAGTTTTCAAACTCACCTCCATGATCACTCCGGATCTAGAAAATTTTCAAATTTAGTTCATTTTGAACTCTTTTTGCAAAGATTGTCAACATATCAATCGTTTTATGCTTATGTGCAAGAAACAAAGTCCAAATGAATTTAGAATAGTCATCTACAACCACACACACATATTTCTTACCACTAAGAATGTGGTACAGATTGGACCAAACAAATCAAGATGTATTAAGGTCTATTTGTAGATATTTCATTTTTTTATTTAAAGGATGTCCTATGTTGTTTGCCCAATTGACATAAAGAACAAACAATATTTTTCTCATATTTATTTTTGGGAAAACCTCTAGCGAGATTATGTTTCACTAGTTTATACATGGACTTATAGTTTAAGTGTCCTAATCTTCTATGCCATAATTCTATTTCATCATGCATAGAATTTAAGCATTTGTGATTAGGCAAATCATCAAAGTCAATCACATACACATTTTGATGCCTAAATCCCATATGCAAAACTTTTTCACTCTCGCATATCAAGCATTTGGCTTGTTCAAATTTAAATGTAGTCTTTATCGCAAAGTTGACTAATACTCGACAAGTTATGTTTTAAGTTTTCTACTAGTCATGCATCTTCTATAACTACACTATCGAGTTTTTCAATATTACTTTTACCAAGGATTTTCCCTTGGTTGTTATCCCCAAAGGTGACTTTTCCATCTTGTATTTGTGTTATGCTCAGAAAGTTTTCTTCATTTCCAATCATATGTCTTGATCAACCACTGTTCAAGTACCATCTTGTTGATTTTCCTTTACTTCTTTTGGCACCCTATAAGAGCAACACAAAATTTATATTTTTGGTACCCAAAATACTTGGGGTCCAGAAATATTAGTGCTGAAACTTCCGTTAGGAACCCATACTTGTTTAATATTAGCATAAATACCTTTCCTAGATATGCATTCAAAATTATAATGTCCTAAGTGACCACAATAAAAGCAAGTAATATTTTTCACATAAGATTTCCTAAAATCATGATAAACATGGATATTTTGGTTTGCATGCATGGCATTAGGTCTACTCAAATTCCTGTTTCCATGTAGAGGAGTGACATAAGATAGGAGTGTACATAACTGTTTCTGAGATTTTGCATGTGAGCAGATTTCGTGATTTTCTTGTACATGAAAGTATAATTCCTTTATTTGTGTTTGAATGTAGTCTTTCTATTTTTAACATTAGCATTTTTCATTTGTGAAGACATATTATTTGTGTGAACAAACTTAGCATGAGAACTTGTAAGAACATTCACATTTTTATTCATGCTGGTTGAAGTACAAGAAGTAGAGGTACTAAGCAGATTTGGATCTAAAGAATGTGAGACTTATACAAAAGTGGTTCTTTGAGACACATTATCACAAAAATATTCAAAACCTCATCCTTTCTTATTGAAAGGACTCCTGTGTTGGGATAACATTACATCTAACATCTTCCTGCCATAAGAGAAGGTTTCAAATTTGTTCTTAATATCAAGCAGTTCTAATTTCAAAGAACTAATAGTTTCAACATGTCTCTCTAAGTTATCATTGATAGTAAACACTTTGACATTCAAGTAAGATATTTGTTTTTCAAAGTCGGCATTATTTTCTTTCAGCTTATTGTTTTCTTGAAAAAGACTATCATTTTTCCTTTATAGGATAGAGCATTTTCTGATCATAATGTTGAACTCTTTATGCATATCAAACATAATATCCTCCTCACAGTCATCTTCATCATTATCACTATCACTATTATTTGATTGAATAGAAGATGTTGTAGGATCTAGATGGAACTAAGAGGGGGGGGGGGGGAATTGGNAACATAATATCCTCCTCACAGTCATCTTCATCATTATCACTATCACTATTATTTGATTGAATAGAAGATGTTGTAGGATCTAGATGGAACTAAGAGGGGGGGGGGGTGAATTGGTGTATTAAAATTTTTGACAATATAAAATAAACTATCCTAGCGGAAGCACACAAATGCAATGTAAAGAAGAGAAAGGTAACAAGCAAACAAATAACAGTATGTTGACAAGGTTCGGGCTAACTTCTGGCCTACGTCCCCGCTCCGGTCTTCTCGAGCTCGAGATCTCCGGAGATCACTAATTTTCTTCTTCAAGGGCGAAGGATCTCTTACAACTTCTTATTCTCCTTTCTTTCTCTCGAGGACAAGGAGATAACTTCTTACAGGTTCACTCTTGAACACACACTTCCTTCTATTCTGGATTCGTAACTCGAATTCTTAGAAGGAGGAACTAAGGCTTTTGACTCAAGAAATCAAGTTTGTTAATTTGCCAAAGTTACTTCCCAAGACTCTTGGGATTTTAATATATACTATGCACAAACGACCTAATCTTTCTCTCAGAAAATTAGCCGTTAATGCAAATACAATACTCTTCACCTACCCCTCGACCGTCCGCTTCCTCTACTTCGATCGACCGCTGCTCTGGTGAAGTTTTCATTTGAACTGTCGTCCATTGCTCCAGTCGTCCGTCGTTCGCCTTCGGACGTCCGCAATTCAGAGCCTTGAGCCTTTGTTCCTTAGTCAAGCTCCTTCGGTCGTCCGATCTTGACTTGTGTTATCTTCTTCAACTCTTCTCTAGTTGTCCGCTGATTGCACACCAATCTCTCAAACATCCGCCATTCAATTGAAGTCCTCTGTCAAGCTACTTCGGTCGTCCGATCTTTACATTCGGTGCCCGACTTGACTTGTATTATCTTCTTCAACTCTTCAATGGTCGTCCACTGATTGCACACTAATCTCTCGGACGTCCACCGTTCAATTGAATTCCTCTGTCAATCTACTTCGGTCGTCCGATCTTCACCTTCAGTCACCCGACTTGACTTGTATTAACTTCTTCAACTCTTCTCTGGTTGTCCATTGATTGCACACCAATCTCTCGGACGTCCGTCGTTCAATTGAAGTCATCTGTCAAACTATTTTGGTTGTACGATCTTCACCTTCGGTCGCCCGACTTGACTTGTGCCAATTTCTACGACACTTCTCTGATTGTCCGATGATTCTCCTTGAATCCATAGGACGTCCTTTTATTATTCTCTGAGTACTTTGAGTGTCCGCTCATTCTTCATTGAGATACTCGGACGTCCGTTGTTTCTTTATTCAGTACTTCGGCCGTCCGTTCATCTTTCCACTGAGATCCTCGAACGTCCTTTCATTCTTCGGACGTCCTTTGACAACACTCAAATACTTTTCGATGTTCTTTCCTTCTTCTGTCAGATAGACTGGTCGACCGCTGCTTTGTCTCTTCAGCTCTCGGACGACCTTTGTCTCCTCATTGGTCATTCGCTGATCCTTCGGATGTCCGCTCAACATTTCTTCTCAGACCACACACTCTTTTGGTCGCCCACTTGTCTTTACTCCTAGACTCTCGGACGACCTTTGTCTTCGTCTGAAATCTATCGGTCATCCGCTCTTCACCTTTGGTCGATCGATCTTCCTTCTATCAGTACTTTCGTCGTCCAGTGCTTTTTAAACATTGACAATCTTTCAGTCATCCACTGTCTTAATTCTAAAACCCTTGGATGACCAATGTATTCATCTTCAGCTCTACGGTCGTCCATTGTGTATCTTCGGATGACCGTTCCTTCCTTAGCCATATCATCATTGGCTAATCCTCACCATAGGGCGACCACTTCTCCTTGGAGCGCCCGTTCTTCAACCTTTGTACTGTTGACTTAGAACCTTCGGTCGCCCACTGCATCGGACGACCTTTGTTGTTCAACCTTGTCTTCGGTCGTCCACTAAACAACTTTGGTGACCGCTCAGTACTTGGCTCCATTTCTTCAGTCTTAGTTCTTCACATAGGTTGACCACTTCACATCTTTTGGATGACTGATGCACACTTAGGATTTTTCCTTTATGTCTTCTCTGTGCATAAGTCGTTCGTTCTTCAACCTAGATCGACATATCACTTATTAAAACATAAAAGTCTTGTCTTTCATAGATCAAATCAAAAGTTCATTAGTACAAACTAAGTTTCCTTACAAATTTGTGATCATCAAAATCATCTCGGGATCCTAGATTCAACAATCTCCCCCTTTTTGATGATTACAAATTCATGAGGAGTGAACCTAGGATTAGTTATAATCATAAAAATCATATAGAAATTTAACTAACCAGAAATGCTCCCCCTTAATCATATATCTCATATTTTCAGATAATTCTCCCCCTTAAGTCATGCATATGTAATTCAGAGATACTCTGCATTTTGTTTATCACTTTTCATTTGGAACCTACTTCATAAAAAAAAATCTTTGCACGACATATTTTTGTAAAAAAACTATCATTTCATTTCTGAAATACAGAATGTCGCACAAAAGATCAATCAAAATAACAAAGACATTCACAGTCACAGAAAAACAACATAGATTACAACCATTCAGACTCAAGGTGTTTTCAAATACATAACTTGTTTACAATATAGAATTTTCCTATCTATCTATTTCTCTTGGTCCTTATCCTTCTTCTTCCTCTTGAAGCTTTTTCCAAACTTCTTTTCAGAGGGAGAAGGAAGGGTTGAGTCTTCAGTTACTTCAGCATTTACTACTTCTTCTAAAATTTTATTGATTACATCAACCATCAAATTGTTGTTTTCATTTTCTTGTTCAACAACTAATTCTTGGAATTCTTCTTCTATGTCATTTCTGTTAGTTGCTTCTTCAGTAATGGTTTGACCAGCTTGCATCTCAATAATTGCTTGGCTAGCTTCTTCTTCTTCTTCTTCTTGTGCAGAAATTCTTTCTTGATCATCTCCTACACTTTTGGAGATCAATATCCTGGTCACCATCTTCCTCTCTTGCGGCAGCTTCCCTTTTAAGATCAGCTTTGTCCCTTCTCCTTGATCACTCTGATCCTCACCCTGAGCTTCTTTTTCAAGAGCCTCCTGATTTTCTTCCTCTTGAACCTCTTCTATAATGGGTTCAAGTTTCTCTTCTGCTGATGGCTCGAGTGCAGGTTGTTCACTCCTCTGACTGGTCTCTCCCCCTTTGTAATTATCAAAAGGAGTTTGTGCATCAGGATCATAGCTAGTTTCTCCCATGAACCCATCCATGGCTGCCCAATGTCCACAGGCCTAATTATGAAAGACGGCAAGGAATTTGTCGATTTCACGAGTCTCAAACTGCTCCTCTTCAACTTTCTTCAACAACTCTAGAGCTTGAGTCAGTTGAGTAGACATAGTGCAGAGTAGGGTTGACATGGTGTCCACTTTGGTGCACAAGGTGGTCCAATTTGCTCTACTAGGAGGCCATGCAGCTGAGAAGGATGAAGTGCTAGCTGCAGTGGAAGGATTCCTATGTGACTGATTAGCTTGTAAGGGAGGAGTGGCAGCTGTGGAGGGATCTCTTGGAGGTTCAGAAAGCTGACACATAGTGTCTTGGAATTCAGAAGTAAAGGGAAGGTTAGTGGTTTGAGAAGATTCCTTGGTGAGTCCCTTTTTGATCAGAGTAGTGGAAGTGATCTTATCATTTTTGGTTTAAAAGGAGGACATCTTCATTGGCATCAAACTTAGACCTAAGGACTTTGCGAGTCATGAAAGTGATAAGGTTGCCAAAATACAGGCGAACACCCTTGGTCCACTTAGAGTGAACTTTCTCCTTGGTTTTAATAATTTGATACATGATCAAATTTCCTAATGAAATCCTAGGGTCTGCAGGGTCTACAAGATGTGCGAGGACAACAAGATCAAGGAGATTCACTCCTGTGTAGTGACTAGCTCTAGGAAGGACTACATGAGTGATTATATGATGGAAAACTTTCATGACATGAGAGATATTTATGTAAGGATGCTTGAACAAAAGTGTCGATTTGTCCTCCACTCACAGCTAGTGCAGCTTGATTTTGAGTGTAGGTAGTGGGTGGCCAATGCATCGGTGAAAGTTTGATGTGGGGAAAGCCGGGAGTGTCTAGAATTTCATTTAATTTGGACTCAGTGATGGTGAAGTTTTTTGTCATTCAAATAAGACTTAATCTCTTGCTGTGTATCATCATAGGTAAGGTTGGCATAGAAGTGTTTTACGACATTGGGGTGGACTAGCTAATCGAGATCAAGAAATTTAATCTAGTCACATTGCTCAAAAGTCTCTTTTAAACTAGGAAGCTGAAGGCTTCCCCAGTCAATGGAATGCTATGGTTCGACTAGACGATGTTAATTATAGAAAATTAGAAATTGATTTTGAATCTTCTCACTAATGTACCATTGGGAACTAAACTCAGGGTCAGTTGAAGTGCGGTTGTCTATGGTTTGAGTTTCATTGACGGGAGTCTTGGCTGTGTTAACTGATTCTTGTGGAATGGAGGAGGACGGTTCATCTACTTGGTTTGTTGTCTAGGATGCTTTTACGAGTTTACGTCTCTTAGTGGTTTTCTTAATAGGTGACATGACTCTAATAGATAGGAAAGAACACGTGGGTTTAAGATGACAGGAGAGAGTTGTCTAGATTAGTAAAGGAAGAACGAGATGATTTGATTATGTAAAAGAAATACATTCACAACAAGATTAAACCTAGTCAGGATATTATAACTTTTATAAACCCTAGTAAAACCTAGAAGATAAGTTTTCATGAGACAAGAATGGAGTTTTAGGTTTACCTAGATGTTCGAATAAGTGTTTGATGATGCTTTGATCGCCTTGAATCCCTAGGAGCTTCAGGAGATTTGAATAAGAACTCGGAGGGAAGACGATGAAGGAAACGCGAAGAATATGAACGGTCGTCCTCTTGAGTATTTGCCAAATATAGTGACGACTAGGGATGACCCACCATATATATACAAATATATATATAGTGTTCGCGACATCAATCGCCCGAGATAAATGATGGGTCGACCGAAGTAGAGAGGTCTATTGAGTTATGATCACAATGGTCGTCCTATGATTTCAGTGGACGACCTTTGATTGCACTGGTCTTAGATCATAAACCGATTTTGGTCGTTCGGAGTAAGAACAATGGACGTCCGAAGTCCTAAGTGTTATAAGGCATTCACAACATAGGGCGCCCTTGGTTTGTACGTTGGTCGACCGAACTTGATAGGAGTTTGGATTGATCGTTCGAAGTTATCAGTGGGCATCGGCTACTTGAGAGATCGTATTTGATGATTTATTACAGACGTCCGGAAACTTTCAATGGACGCTCGCTGGTTGGGAACACTAGATATCAACATTGTGTTTCGGACGTCCGAAGTGTGGGGAGTGGTCGTCCGAAGTTAACCTGATACCTAATCTCTTTATCATTTGCTATTCAAGTTCCTTTATATTTCGACTTAGGGTATATATCTAGGAGAAAATAAAGATTTGTTATGTATGTGTTGTGCAACACAATCGATTTACAATTTTATTAACCAGTGATACTCACATAAGTAAGTCACCAATAAGTTAAGTTGTTTGTTAAAATCCTAAGTCCAACATTCCAATTTTTCTTTTTAACATATTAAACCTATCTCCTCCCAAAGGCTTTGTGAAAATGTCAGCTAACTGTCTTTCAGTTGGAACATGTTCTATAGAAATAGTTTTGAGTGAAATATGTTCTCTAATGAAATGACACCTTAAGTCAATGTGTTTAGTTCTTGAATGTTGCAC
>LTAE01014195.1:0-11668 GCA_001647135.1 Pontederia paniculata | reverse complement strand
GCAACGCATTCTTTTATTTCATATGATTTTGCAATAATTCTAAAAGTCAAAATAGAAAGATTTCAATGTGAATTGGAGATTCTAACACCCATAGGAGATGTAACGACTAGGAGGTACATTCCTTATGTACCCATGCAAGTTGAGGGAATTAACCTTGATGCGGACTTGGTAGCACTACCTATGGTAAACTACGACGTAATTTTAGGAATGGATTGGTTATCCACCCATGATGCCATGGTGTGTTGTCGCGAGAAGAAGGTTGTCTTACACACCAATGAAGGATCAACAATTATCATCCAAGGAGTTCGATCCGGAGACAAGAAGATAATTATTTCGGCGATGAAGGCCAACAAGATGATAAAGAAAGGATTCAGAGGATTTTTAGCAAGCATAACAACAAGTGAAGAAACATCTCAAGAGTTAGAAAGTATATATGTGGTATGTATTTCCCATATGTGTTTCCCGAAGACCTTTCCGGCCTACCACCGAAAAGAGAAGTGGAGTTTCATACTGATTTAGTGTCAGGGACGACTCCAATAACGAAGCCATCATATAGGATGGCACCGGCAGAAATGAATGAGTTGAAGACTCAATTACAAGAGTTATTGGACAAAGGTTTCATCCGGCCAAGTGTGTCACCATGGGGTGCACCCCATGCTATTTGTGAAGAAAAAGGATGGATCACTAAGACGGTTATAGAATGTTGAACAAAGTGATCATCAAGAACAAATACCCATTTCCCACGTATCGACGACTTATTTGATCAACTATCAACGACATCAATGTTCTCCAAGATCAATTTGCGAAGCGACTACCATCAATTGAGAATAACCGGAGAGGATATACCTAAGACGGCATTTCGATCAAGGTATGGCCATTACGAATTTTTAGTCATGCCTTTTGGACTAACAAATGCCCCCGCGACATTTATGGATTTGATGAACAGGGTGTTTAGGCCATACCTAGATCAGTTTGTGATCGTTTTCATGGATGACATTTTAATTTACTCATCGAGCCCGGAAGAGCATAGACAACACCAATGGATGGTGTTTGAGACTTTGAGGCAGCACAAGTTATACGCCAAATTCTCGAAGTGTGAATTTTGGCTCGATCAGATTATGTTCCTCGAACACATTGTATCCAAGGACGGGATTTCAGTTGATCCCGCCAAAGTGGAAGCGGTTGTAAATTGGGAGCAACCAAGAACAGTAACAGAAGTAAGGAGTTTTCTGGGATTGGCGGGTTATTACCGAAGATTTATACGAGATTTGTCCAAGATCGCAGCTCCAATAAACAAATTGACAACGAAGGGCGAGAAGTTCATATGGACACAGAAATGTGAAGATTTCTTCCAAAAATTGAAACGAAGGTTGACAACGGCACCGATATTGACCATTCCATCGGAGAATGGAGGATACACTATTTATAGTGATGCATCTGGCACCGGGTTAGGGTGTGTATTAATGCAACATGGAAGAGTCATTGCTTATGCCTCAAGACAGCTAAAGAAACACGAGAAGAACTACCCAACCCATAATTTGGAACTGGCCGCAACTGTGTTTGCATTGAAGATATGGCGTCACTATCTCTATGGCGAAGAGTTTGAAGTGCACAACGATCATAAAAGCTTGAAGTACATATTTTCTCAAAGGGACTTAAATATGAGGCAAAGAAGGTGATTAGAATTTTTGAAGGATTATGAGTTTGTCATCGAATATCATCCGGGAAAGGCAAACTCGGTTGTCGATGCATTGAGTCGTATGTGGGAAGACTCAATGGCATGTTTAAGAGTTCATAGGTGGAATCTTTTGGAAGATATCGTTCAATGGAGACCAAATCTCATTGGTCCAAGGGCATTATTGATGACTCAATATGGGATACAATTGAATTTGATCAATAGGATAATTTTGGCACAAAGAAGAGATGTTGAGTACGATTACATGGTATCTTTATGTAATAAGGAACAAATTGAATTTAACTATGGAAGAGATGGTGCCATAAGATTTAGAAACCGATTATGGGTTCCCAAGGACAAGGAACTTCGACAGGAAATTTTGGATGAATATCACAAATCAGAGTTTGCAATTCATCCCAGGAGTACGAAAATGTATAAAGATTTTGCAAAGGACCTTTTGGTGGAGGAACATGAAGAAGAAAATTGCAAGGTATATATCGAGATGCTTGGTATGTCAATAAGTCAAGATTGAACATCAAAAGCCATCGGGTTTACTCCAACATTTAGAATTGCCGGAATGGAAATGGGAGCACGTAACCATGGATTTCATCACGGGACTTCCAAGAACAAGAGACAAGCATGACACCATATGGGTTATAGTGGATCGACTAATGAAATTTGCACACTTTTTTCCTATAAGAGAGAAGCAACCCACGAAAATCTTAATGAAGTTGTATGTTAGAGAGATTATCCGACTACATGGCATTCCCGTTTCTATCATATCGGATAGATATCCAATGTTTACCGAAAGTTTTTGGCAAGGATCTCAAGAAGCCTTTGGTACAAGACTCAATTATAGCACCATTTTTCATCCACAAAGCGATGGCCAAAGTGAAAGAACCATTCAAATCTTAGAAGATATGCTAAGAGCATGTGCACTTGATTGGAAGGGAAGTTGGGATGACCATTTGCCATTGGTCGAATTTGCTTATAATAATAGTTATCATTCGAGCATAGGAATGGCTCCTTTTGAAGCTTTATATGGAAGACCTTTTAGGTCACCCATATGTTGGAGCGAAGTAGGCGACAGGAAATTAATTGGGCATGAACTTGTGGAAAAGTATGCGGAAAAGGTGGACATGATTAAAGAAAGAATGAANTATATGGAAGACCTTTTAGGTCACCCATATGTTGGAGCGAAGTAGGCGACAGGAAATTAATTGGGCATGAACTTGTGGAAAAGTATGCGGAAAAGGTGGACATGATTAAAGAAAGAATGAAGGCAGCCCAAGATCGACAAAAGAGTTATGCTGACAACATGAGGAGAGAGCTGACTTTTAATGTTGGTGATTACGTTCTACTAAAGGCTTCACCCACTAAGGGGGTTATGCGCTTTAGTAGAAAAGAAAAATTAAGCCCAAGGTACATAGGAGCATTTGAGGTTTTGGAGCAAGTTGGCAAAGTTGCTTATAGGTTAGCATTGCCGCCATCGTACTCGAGGATACACAATGTGTTTCATGTATAAATGCTAAGAAAATATCATTATGACGAGTCACGCGTATTGGGAATCGAAGAACCAAATCTCAAAGATGATCTATCATATGAAGAGTACCCAACAAGAATTTTAGAGTATCGTGAGCGTCGACTCCGCAATAAGATGGTACCAATGGTGAAAGTGACATGGACACATCACCAAGGGCAAGAAGCAACTTGGGAGATTGAAGAAGAAATGAAAGAGCGATTTCCATATCTATTTGGTAAGTTTTCAGACCAAAGCAAATTCGAGGACAAATTTACATTTAAGGGAGTTATAATGTAATACCATGTTTAAGAGAAGAAAGGAGGGCCCCACCTTTTGCCACTTGGCAGCCACTCATAGGACCATAAAACTCACTAAGTACACACTATAAAGGCCATTTCTGCTGTTATTTTATCTCTCATCCAAAAATAGCACCTTTCTCACATAGTTTGTATCACCACCCTCTTCTCCCTCTTTCTCTCCATTGATGTCCATAATCAGCAGCAAAAGGAGGAGGATGGAAGCTCTCATTCTCTGATTTTTCAGCAGTAGATCATGTAGAAGAAGAAGGCAACTCTTTGCAACAAAAGGGGGAAACGAGTCATTAGGGATTGAGAAGAAGAAGAAGAGAGAAGGACTTCAAAGTAGGGCAAAGATTTGGCCAAAGAGGTATGTAAAAGGGGATCCATTCCTTTCCTATGTTAATTTGAGTAAATCTTGTTCTATGATGAACAATGTTATGAGGAAAGGAAGAAGACTTAGGGATTTAAGTAAGAACCCTAGTTTTGTCATGTTCATACCTAGGATTTAGTTCAATGCATTGAGTTTAGACTCATGAATCAAAGACGAATTGAACTAAATGTTTTATGCCATGGTATGTGTTGTTTTACGTTCAATTTTATGTTAAAAATGACCTAGAATACACACTATTTGAACCTAGGGCGAAATCAAAAATTTGTATAAGGGAAAAAGAAAATAATCAGACGGGATCCGATACGGCCGTACAAAATTGTACGGCCGGACCGAAATCCTTTCGGAAAGAAAGTTATGGTCGAATGAATCGAGCCGTATTGATCGATACGACCGTATCGATATGGGCAGGCCGTATTGATCAATACGGGCTGTATTGATCAATGCGGCGAGGGTGTATTGTCCAATACGGGCAATTTACTCTTGATGCATAAAGTTTCATATTTTGGTCTGTTTAAGATCTGTTTATTTCTACGCATACGTCTCTAAGAAGGAAGATAGATGTTCACCCTTTTCTCATTTGAAACTAAGTATGTTAAATGTGATGATATGATGTTTGACGATAACCTAGATGCGAATTGTATGCTCAGCCGGGACTAGGTTAAAAAATGAACAATGTGATGCTTGATGTATTGTAATTAAAAGATGGATTGAGATTGGTTTTGGTACATCATCGAAAGGAGAAATAAGGATCTTCATCGAGAACGATGATGTGCTTCTCGGGAAGTAAAGTCTTCACCAGACGTTGTGATGTGCTTCCCAATTCCCTAGGAGTGGCGATATGTAGGGTGCAAGGCGCCCTTGGTCTGATCAACCATAAGATGTTGTTGTATCAAAACCCCTAATCAAGAAAAGATAATTAAAATGGACATGTAATGCGGGGACGGCTTAAGAGAAGTTAAAGGAACTTCTAAGATGTCATATGATAAGAAGATGAAAGATGATGAAGATGACATGACTGAAGAAGTCAAGCTTAAGGGGCTATATGCACTGAAAGGCAATGCTAAGAAAAGATATTCATGTCTAAAGAAGCATTATATTGATAATGCTAAGTATGGTGCATTATATAGATAATGCCAAGTAAAGCAAAGTTACGATGAACTTATGTTGCATTATATTGATAATGCATAAGCAAGATAAGAAAGAAAGTAAAAGATGAAAGACAGACTTAAAGTTAAGTCTTTGAGCATAATGAGCTAAGATGCTAAAGTAAAATAAAGATGAAGGGTCATATGTTGACCCAAAGTTTGGGTTAAGAACCCTATGATATGCTCTATGTTATTTATGATGTTTATATGCATGACATATAGGTCTTTGCATATATGGGTGATATGACTCATCCATTCTTCGGCCTTTACATATTCTAACGGGATGAAAGTCCCCTGCTTCTGGATCCTGCAGGTGTAAAATAATTATGATGCTCATATGAAAAATGGCGCTGCTCATGATGGCTAAAGCACATGGTTAAGTGTGGATTGTCTTAGAGTCAAGTTATGTTGTTGTCTTTCTTTTTCTATCAAGTTGTAAAGACTATGTATCGCCTTCGGACAAGCTGATATATGTCAAGTTATGGTAAGAGACCTTTATGGACAAGTTGTATTATTAAGGTTCATGTCTTGGTTTATGTCGTCTTTTAATCAAGTTTATGTGTCTTCCGCTGATTCGTACCGTCACGATCTTGATGTCTCATGCTGATTTTAGCTTGTGTCGATTATATTCACATCTTATGTTCATATTTCTTCATGTTGTGACCATGATTGTCAATGGTCAAGTCAAGTTCAATGTCTCGTAGCGCCGCGGAGACCGTTCCGAGCATGTGGCGAATGTCGATTCATCCATGTGGCGGGCCGAGTTTTCGGGGCGTTACATATATATAGCATTGACTCATCAGTATGCGTTACACAAATCATATCTATTTTTTATTTACAATATAGATAATTGAAAATCCAACAGTGACCAATCCAATCATCATGCCATATATGTTAAATTAAGAAGTTACCTTTCGCACACCATGCAATTCAAATGAACATATCTTTATTTTATGATAAAGGTACATGATTGTGTGAAATGGTGTAAACCTCTAAAATTATTAAAATTTCAATTCAAAATTATAATATCTGGTAAAAAAAAAGAAAAAAAAGATATAAAAAAATCCCACCGTCTCACAACACACATGTTGTGAGGTGGGGGTGCTCCTCACCTCCTCTCTTGTCCAATAAAAGGAGGGGAGGTGTGCTATAAAAGGAGGAGCACACCTCCCATTCCCGGCAGCACATAAACTAAAGAGCAAAAGAAAGAGAGGGGAAGAAGAATTAGAGAGGAAAAAAAGAAATGGAGACGAAATAGAAATGAAAGAGAAAAGAAAAAAAAGAAAAAGAAATAAAGAAAGAAAGCTCCATCATCATCTAGCTCGAAAAAAAAGATTGTAGAAGAATGGTGAACTAATAAATTGAGGTATATGATAGGGATCCTTATTTATGAATTATCAAATTAATTAATATTGTTAATTTAATTTTTTATTAATATTGATTTATTGTATTGATTAAGAATGAAAATAGATATAGCACTAAGGATTGCCCGTAGCGCATTTAAGAATTACCGTTTAATTATTAACGAAAGAATTATATATCATTGTTCATATTTAATAATTAATAATTATTGAGTCATCATTATTAAATTGGTAATTGTTAATAATCATGTATTGGTTATGATGATTATTAATTATTAATTAATTGATTATCATTAAATGACAAATAGTTATGGCTAATTATCTTAATGATATTGTTGATAATATAATATACATATTGTTTATGATTAAATATTATTTATTGAAATATCATGATTGTATTGATAATTGTAATGTGCTTCTAGTATTGATTATAGAAATTAATTGTATCACACCTAGAAGCGTTATTGCATGTACAACTGTAATTAGATTTTAAAATTGACAACAATTGATTGTGATTGTAATTGACTTATTGAAGATTGATATCTCGATGGATTGTATTGTGGGGTGCAGATATCATTTCTGGATATTCCTAAATCATTGGTCATATTGTGGGATGCATATCTCATCCCTAGATATTCCTAAATCATTGGTCATATTGTGGGGTGTCGATCTCATCCCGGGATATTTTCAAATCATTGATAAATAAATAAACACATTAATTGATTGATTGAATTATTGAATATTGATAAATATCATATGACATATCGAGACGAATTATTGAGAATGGATATATGGGGACAACTTTATGAAGTCATAGGAAGGACTTCCAAAATGTCATATGATATATGATCAGGAAAATGAATTAAAAGATAAACTTCATTTGTTATTGATTGTTATGAGCTATTGATCATTGATATTGAGACATTGTGTACCACATGTACTTATTGATGCTCATATCATTATTGATAATTGTAAAGATCGAACATTGATTAAGAAAATAAAGTAAAAGATAAATTTCATTTATTATTGATTAGTTATGAGCTATTGATCATTGATTTTGACACATTGTATACCACGGGTACTTATTGATGCACATAATATTATTAATAATTATATAGATCAAACATTGATTATTAATAAGATTGAATGATAATAATAATGACCCTCATAATGTACTAATAAGAGTTAGTATCAATAAATGACATTGATCATGCTAGAGTAGAAGACACATCTAGCTTATTGATATTGATTCATATTGATGAAACATAGAATTGTATCATGCTAGAGTAATGAACTCATTAGCATGTTGTTATTGTTAAATGATAATAATTCCCATAAATTATTAAATAAAAATGAGTACATTGAAAGTTACTAATTATGCTAGGATAGTTGATACACCTAGTATATTATTGATATTGAAATGTACATTTATTGATATTATCTTTTGAGACTAATTTAAGCCTTTAAAATAAATATGACTGCCACATACAACTAATTGGGATGGATTTTTCCTGCATTCTGGATCCGTGCAGGTAATCGAGAATAATGGATCACGGTGGCGCTGCTCTCGACGTAAAGATTGCACATGATATATGTATAAAATTTTGTTATTATTATTGAGTCGTACACTGATTATATTTATTAATTATAATTTTTCGTTGTTTATAGTTTTATATCATATATTGTTTATTATTGTAGTGTTCCCGGAACCACCTTACCGTGTGTCGAATATCGATTCAGCCGCGTGCTTAGGATGGATTTTGGGGTGTTATAAAAATAATCAAAATTCTATTCATAAACATAACTTTAAAAATGTTAACAGTGAATTCTACACTTTTGAACTAAAGTAACTAATAATTTTATTTGTTTACATGAATTTTTCTTCTAGTATGGTTCATTTGAGCATGCAACCTACCTCTTTTAATTTCACGATAACAAAGTGGGGATGAATGACCCCCCATCTAATGATACTCTCCTCATCCTCAATAGTCAAGCATATATATCACGAACGCCAGCGAAATGGAAATTATGCATTTAGAAAATAAAATACTTTATGAATAAATTTTAAAAAATATTATAGAAAATGATCTTGAACAAAAAGGGAGTACTTCAAGATCAGGTCTAGATGTACAACCCCTAAAACATAGAATTAAACTTGCAAGGAGTTGAAGACTAGAAAAAAGAAAGTGAAAGGAGATAGATAGACGAAAGTAGTGTTTGGCTTATTGAGCTTAAACGCTGGTTCTTGTCAAACTATGATGACGATGCAATGTTGATTAAAAACCCTTCCTTGTCAGTTGAGAATAGTCTAAATGAGAGTAGAGAGAAAGGGATGCAAGGAGGAAAGGAAGAAAATGATGCAATGGTGCACTTGCTAGACACCACAAGAAACACTCCTTGTGCACACTTCAATAGTCTTGCTACAAATACTTTGAGCTCATACACACCATGCATAACCAGGAGGTGGCCCCAATTTTTTTTAATACATCCTAATATATGTTGAATCTAGGATCCCGAGATTATTTTGATGATCACAAATTTGTGAGAAAAACTTAGTTATACTCATAATCTTTGATGTATTTGTGAAAGATAGGATTTTTGTGATCAATCAGTAATAGGTCGACCAAAGTCAAGAAGTGGACGACCTATGTACAGATAAGATGGGAAGAAAAATCCTAAGTGTGAAGTGGTCATCCTAAGGATGCAAAGAGGTCATCCGAGAGCTTTGGAGTTAAGGCAGTGGACGACCAAAGAAATGACGGGCAGAAAGAAAGGTCGTCCGAAGTTGAAGAGCGGACGATCGAGAGACTCCAGACGAAAAGAAAGGTCGTCCGAGAGCTTTGGAGTTAAAGCAGTGGACGATCGAAAGAGCGTCAGAGTTGAAGTGAAAGAATGAAAAGATGTCCGAAGAATCAGCAGACGACCAAAGTAATTCACATGAAGACAACGAACGTCCGAGAACTCTAGGGAGAAACAGTGGACGACCAGTGACCTAACAAAAGAATGAAAGGTCATCCAAAGAATCTGAGAGAGTCAGAGGACGTCCAAAGAATGTCAGAGAAATGTCAGAAGAGAAGAACTATGGATGTCCGAGGAATTCAGGAGGAATGAGCGGATGGCCGAAGTACTCAGTCAAGAGGCAAAGGACGTCCAAGGAATTCAGGAAGAATCAGTGGATGACCTATAGAAGCTTCAAAGAAAGACTAAGTCAAGTTCGGACTACAGAAGGATTGACGTGCAATCAACGAACGATCTAAGGAGCTTGACAAGTGAATTCAACTGAAGTAAAGGTCGACCGTAGGATTGGTATGCAATTAGCGGACGATTAGAGAAGGGTTGAAGAACTAAGCTCAAGTCAAGATCGGGCGACCAAAGGATTAGCGTACAATCAGCGGACGACCGAAGGAGCTTGATGGAGGAACAAAGGCTAAAGCTCGAAACCACGGACGTCCGAAGGTGAACGGTGGATGACCGAAGCACCAGATGATAGTTCAACGGGTAACTTCACCAGATCAGCGGTCGACCGGAGTAGAGGAAGCGGACGACCGAGGAGTAGTTGAAGAGTACTGTACTTGCATTAACGACTAGTTTTCTGTGCGAGAAATTAGGTCATTATGCAAGAGTATACATTGTAATCCTAAGATTCTTGGGAAGTAACTTTGGCAAATTGATTAGCGAACTTGAGAGCTTGAGTGAAAAGTCTTAGTTCCTCCTTCTGAGTATTCGAGTGACGAATCTAAAATAGAAGGAAGTAATGTGTGCATTCAAAAGTGAAAACATTTGTAAGAGGTT
This sequence comes from Pontederia paniculata, assembly GCA_001647135.1. Taxonomy (NCBI): domain Eukaryota; kingdom Viridiplantae; phylum Streptophyta; class Magnoliopsida; order Commelinales; family Pontederiaceae; genus Pontederia; species Pontederia paniculata. The sequence continues at coordinate 1,483 of LTAE01014195.1, read as the reverse complement.
GTCTCCTTGCCCTCGTAAGCAAGAAAGGAGAAGTTATAAAGGAGTCTTCGCCCTTGAAGAAGGAGTTTAGTGATCTCCAGAGGTCTCAATTTTGAGAAGACCGGAGCGGGGGCATAGGGCAGGAGTTCAGCTGAACCTCGTCAATGAACCTGTTTGTGTTTTGTTTTTCCTTCCTATGTATTTGTTTACTGTTTTTAAATCTGTGACAATTTTTATGCATAAATGAAATTTAATGTAGAAGTTTTAATACACCAATTCACCCCCCTCCTCTTGGTGTCATTCAGATCCTACAATTGGTATTAGAGCTTAGGTTGCTCGCAAATTTGTATCTATCTACAAATCTTGTATAGATCTAACAATCTAGAGCCAAAATAGCATCAAATAGATTTACCCTAGGTGAGGGACAATCTACCTCTAGACCTCCCCTCTTTATGCATCTAACTTCTCTTATTGGAAGACTAGATTGCAAGCTTATTATGTTCCATGGATAGTGACATTTGGGATGTCATTGAAAATGGTTTTGATGTTCCTACTAGAATAGTAAATGGTGTATATGTTCCTCTCTCTACAGATTTCATTGAAGAGAAGCTAGCCTTATATGCAAAAAAGTTTAGCAAATTCATGAAGCTTTACTAGAGGAAGAGAGAGAGTTAATGAAGAAGGGACCAGCTGATAACTCAAGGATAAAGTGTACAAGCGCAACAAGCTCGAACATTACAAGAGTGAATGTCCAACTTTGAACAAGAAGAACAAGGAGAAAGGTTCAAGTTATAAGAACAAGAAGGCATTCAAAGTCACTTGGGATGACTCAAGTGATGAGAATAGTGAATCTGAGGGGACAGGTTCAGAAAAGGAGGAAGAAGCATTACTTTGTCTCATGGCAAATGATGAAGTATCTTCTAATCACTCAAATGATAGTGATAGTGATAATGATGAAGACGAATGTGAAGAAGATATCATATTTGACATACATAAAGAATTTAATGTCATGATTAGAAAGTACTCTATCCTGAAAAAGAAAAATGATAGTCTTTGTTAGGAAAATAATAAGCTAAAAGAAACTAATATTGAATTTGAAAATCAAATTTCTGATTTAATTAATAGGATGAAAACAAACAATTAACTTGGAAAAACATGTTGATAATATTAGGTCCCTGAAATTAGAATTGCTAGAAGTTAAAAACAAATTTGAAACTTTTTCATATGGTGGAAAAATGTTAGATGTTATGTTATCTCAACATAAAAGCCCCTTGAATAAGAAAGGACTAGGCTTTGGTTCATTTAATGATAATGTGTCTCAAGGAACCATTTTCGTAAAAGATTCACATTCCTTTGATCCAAATTTGCCTAGCACTTCTACTTGCATGAATGAATCTAGAACTTCCTCCACTAGCTCTAAAGCTAAAGATAAGAACATTGAGAATCTTGAGACTAAAACTGATATAAGTGCTAAATCTGCTTTCATTCATAAAAATACTATGCT
>LTAE01014190.1:0-11679 GCA_001647135.1 Pontederia paniculata | reverse complement strand
CCCCCCCCCCCCCTCTTGATGTCATCTAGATCCTATATCAAGGAGTTGCAAACTGATGAAGATTGTTTGATGGACGCCTTTTTCTTCTTCGTTGAACATCATAAAAAGTTTATACTAGCTTGCCCAATGGAGATCCACAAAGCTATGTTATGCATGTTTTTAAGTTCTAATGCTCCATCTAACTAAGACAAGTTGCTTGTGTTTTGGAGGATCAATAGGTAGTCAAGTTTCTAGAGTTGAAATTTTCTTGTGAAGTGATATAGCATATTTTGATGTATTTCAGAAGGTCATTCCTAACTTATACAACTAACTTTTAATGTAGCAAACATTTAAGATTATGAAAACTGAGACAAAATCATCTTTTGATGTATTTGGAAGGTCCTTAAGAGGTCTAGGCAAGTATGTGTTGATGTTACAAGTTGGTTAACTCTAAAAAGGATATATGGCTACTTGTGATTAATGATCGTTTAAATGGAATGAATGTACAATTTATTATATTTACATCTACTTTGCTTTGGGTTGTCATTGTGTTTTGATGTAAAAAGTGTTGCATTATCATTCTAAGAACATTTTTTTGAATACATTTTTGTGCATTTTTTTATTCCAAGATATTGTCTAATATTACAATTGTTGCTCTTTTCCCATTGCCAACGCAAAGCTATTCAATTCCCTCTACATTATATGTCATCCTTAGCATATCAATCGTGTAAAATTAATATATATTCTCTAACCTAAATTTTGAATTACTATACCGGCCAAATATACCTCAAATTACACTAAATTGTATGTTATTATACATTTTGAACTATGAGGATAGTAGTTGAACATCCAGTGAGATACATGATTAGCATCCTGTCACATTTTGAACTATGAAAATTACCACAAGATTTCACTGGCAAACTAAAATAATTTTAAGAAAATAGCATGCATGTAACAAAAGTTAAGAAACAAAATAACTTGAAAGTATATATTTTATTCATCAAAGGATACACATGTCTTTTTATTAGAATTATCCTTTCCCATCCCATTTGCATAATTATTTATTCAAACAAGAAATGGAGTCTGTTATCCATTATTTCTATCCAAACACAAAATTTACAATCCTTTCCCATCTTTCCTCCCCTCTCTTATAATCCTTTCCTTCCCATCCCTCCATTAGTTTGTAGTCAAACAAAGCCTTAAGGGACTCAACATCATTATTGAGTGGTTGCACCGCACCTTGATACAATTGTCCACGTGAAGCGGCTCTAATAATATATGTAGCATTCTTGATCAAGACGTGATATTATTTGTTCTAGGCCTTAGCCCACATTATTTTACCAAAAAACATCATGCCTTGTCAATGACATACTTTCATATATACAAAGCATCCCTCTCATGACTTGTCTGTGTATGACTATTCCAAGGCATGTCTACCTCCTCTTTGAGTGGTCGCACCCCCCTATTGCACATAGGTCCACGCGTAATGGCTCTGATACCATATGCAACATCCATAACCAAAAGGTGACAATGTCCACTCTTAGCCTTAGCCTGCACAATTTATCAAAACGTGTCACACCTTGTGAAGATCATGATTCCATATATACCCAACATCTCTCCTATGACTTGTCCATGTGAGACTAACCCAAGACATGCCACTTGAATCTTTCACGTTTTGGTCGAGGATATTACTTATGGTATTATAGCCACTATTTGGGGCCTTTATGCTAATGCGTGCTATGATGTCCTAAAAATATTCGCTAGCAAGTGCACTAATCGTATCAAGTAATAGAGATATGAGTATAGTATCATTCCCATGAGGATTGATATTCTTATTTATCTAATCCCACAAATTAATAGTAAATAACATGGTTTTAAATAAAAATTGGGTTTTCAAAAGATAAGATAGATAAAATAAAAGTTACGACGACAACAAGCACTGGATCAAGATGAGATAAGATAAAATAAGAATAAATTATGCTTCATCACAAGAATAATTAAAGGTTAGTTTAATCAAATTCCTACGTGGATTAGGATATACCCAAGTTTTGATTTCCTTTTTAGGATGAATTAATTATCTTAATTTTAGATACACTCGATCGTTCCTCTTAAGGATGTCAATCTCTTCTATTAAAAAATAAGATGCATTAAATTGTATCTCCTAAAATTTGTTTCCAAGATGACAATCGAATAGATCACACATCTAAATATCCTTCTCTAAGATGCTAATCAGGCATGACATGCAATGCATCAAATCAAATCACATTTCAATCTCATGAATCAATTGGAAACAAAGATTTATTATTCCTGTCTAGGGTAATAGTAAGATCAACTCTCAAATAATCAACGAAAGTATCCAGAATAACATTCATGCTCGTAGAAAATTTTAAAAACTAAAATTAATTAAAACATGAGTTCCACATATTTTTTCCTTATAATAAAATCACTCCAGAAAACTAAACCAAAATGAGAATTAGAGTTCATCCTTTAAAATAAAAGAGAAAGAAGAATACAAATAAAAATAACTAAGGACTAAAACACCTCGTCGTCTCCTTCAAAATCTGCATAGAATAATCTATTCTTCTTCTCCGGCGTAATGCTCTCTCCAAGCTTGCAACATAACCCTATAATGAATCATTGTGGTCATGTTTATAAATTTTCAAATATTCAATGTATTGAGAAGAGTCCTAGCCTTTGACTCTTTTGACCATATTTTCGATGAATTTTCATTTAATCTCAACCCTTAAAAGATAAGATTTGCCCAATTTAACTTCAACTATAACTTCTCCCGGATCAACTTTTCACGGCCCGTGATAGATATTTTTACGATCGTGACTAAGTGGTGACATTAGTAGTGTTGAGATTTCACGGCCCGTGAACCCTACGATTGTGAATGAAATGCTGAATCTTTTTTTCATAATCTTCAAGATCGTGTCCAGGATGTCATGATCATGATCGAAAGTAAACTTCTTCTCATAATCTTCACGACCCGTGACCAAGATGTGACTACCATGATCACATATGTCGTCTATCATCGCCTCACTCACTCAAGGCCATAATGTCCCTCACATTCCGTGACTTAAGTGGGTGTTCTCTAACATAGAGACGCTCACGACCATGAAAGTGGCTTCATGGGCATGATTGCAGTTCACGCCTTCATCACATCTTTGGTTTCACGACCGTGAATATGCCTTCACTCCTCTCCAGGATGACAATCATTAGCAATGATCATACAATCGTGATTGTATTTCTGGTAGATTATATTGCCATCTTAATACCTTTACGGGTCATGATATCATTGGCGCAGTTCGACTCAAGTGCGCTCACGATCATGAAAAGACCTTCACAGGTCATGATGATCAGCATGGATATGAAAGTTGCAATCCACACCTTCGTATCGACATAGTTGTCATGATCGTGAAAATGGTTTCAAAGCAGTTACAAATCTTCAATTTTTCCAACTTACATGCTCTCACGAGCGTGGTCAGCTTGTCACGGTCGAGAAACTCGATTTTTATTGATTTTGTTTTCGAATTCAATCTAGTCCATTGCAATCTTCCTCCGCCTCCTGAATGCCCTAGATATAAAAATGAAGAACATATGTGGACTTTGACTCTAAAAACTAAAATGAGTGAATTATTAACCAAATGATGCATGAGACGATGAATTGACAAAAAATCCACTAAGCATGCTATGAAAAATATGACTAAATTGTCATGCATAAACAAGTCACGAGAGAGATGTTGGGTATATATGTGGACATGCCTTGGACTTGTCAAGACACATTTAAAATCGTGCGGGCCAAGGCCCAAAGAAAATAATATCTTGGTGGCCTATGATGTTACATATGATATCAAAGTTGTGTGTGCTAAGATAACCTAAAAATTTGCTAGCAAGTGCATTAGTCGTGACCAAGAAATTGTTAAGGTGAGTTGAGTATCATTCCCATGAGGATTATATTTCTTGTCTATCTAATCTCACAAACTAATAGGAGATTAAATGAGTTTGGATAAAATGGTTTTCTTGAAAAAATAAGATGAAAAACATTTTAATGATAATAAGTACTAGACCAAGATGAAATAAGATAAGTAGAGATAAACAACATTCTACCACATGTTATAATCAAAGTTCAACTTTATTAAATTCTTATGAGTATTAGGATTTACCCAAAAGACTCGATTTTTTTTTCATGATGAATCAACTACCTCAATTCTAAGAGACTTGATCGTTCCTTTCTATGATCTCAATATAATCTAATAGGGGATTGAGTTGCATTAATATGGAACTTCTAAGCTATGGATTGTTCCTCTCGAGGATGCCAATCTCACATACTTCACACCTAATGTATTCCTCTTTTGGATGCTACCAATGCATCATATACAATGCTTCGAATACAAATTTCAAAAATCAATTTTAGAAATAAAAATATTAAGAGTTCTTTGTTCCTATTCAGGATGTTAGCAGAAAATCAAAACTTCAAAGAAATCATGAAAATAATAAAGAATAACATTCAAACACATAAAAATTTTGAAGAATAAATTTCATTAAAAATAAGGGTTCCACATGTTTTCCCTTACACTAAAAATTCTCCAAGAAAAATATCTAAAGATACAATTGGAAGTTCATCCTTTGAATAGAAAAGAGAAAGAACAACAAATAAAAATTCAGAAATTTAACACATCAATGATCGCTTATTCAAAAATCTTGGTTGCAACACTTGGTCTTCTTCTCCAGAGTTTAAACACCCCATGCTTGAAGCATACCTGTAAAATGATGTCTTGAGGATGTTTATAGATTTTCAACAAATATGAGGAGTCCTAATAGGTAAAACTTCATTCTTCATTAAATTTGGCTTATTCCTCGGTCAAATTTTCCAAAATATAAGTTTTAACCATGTTTAGAAACAAAATTTTAATCTATCCTGATTAATTTCACGGACCATGATAGGATTGTCACGATCATTACCATAACTAGTCTTCAATAACAGCGCGATATCATGGTCACGACTGAAAGGTTGGCATACAATTTTCAATTCTTCACGACACATGACCCAGATGTCACGATCATGATTGTATGTCATCATCTTCCTCATCCTTAATCATCACATTCGTTCACGGGAGTGATAATGCCTTCACGACTCGTGATGATTATTATTTACTTTGGCTTGGACGTGCTCATGGCCGTGAAATTCCCTTCATAGGTTGTGATATGCTTAGGAGTGCGTGAATCATATAGGTCACGCCTTCATCGTCTGTCATCGATTTCACGATCGTGAAGCTAATTTTTATGGGTCGTGTCAGTCCATCAGAAATCATTACATGTGCTCACGATCGTGAAATCAACATTTCAAGTTATTTTGATATTGAATTCACTATAGTTCAATGCAATCTTCCTTTGTCGCTCATCTGAATGTATTGGACATGAAAATGAACACATTATGTATACTCTGACTCTGAAAACTAAAATTAAGCGAATTATTTGAGAAAATAATGCATGTGATGATGAATTTGATGAAATTTATATTAAATATGCTATGATAAGCATGACTAAATTAGCACACATCATAGAGTCGCAACGTGTGGACCACTTTTGGTAAAGTCTTGCAGGCTAAGGCTTATAGTGGATAATATCACATCTTCGTCAAGGATGTTGCATATGGTATCAGAGTCCCTCTTCGTGGAACTTTGTGCCATGGTGGGTGTGACCACTCAACGAGGATGTTGATTCCTTTTAGAGGGGGAAATGTGCATGAGGCATGTCTTAGGCTAGTTCCACATGGACATGTCGTGGGAGAGATGTTGGATATATATGAGAACATGACATTGACAACGCATTTGCTAAAATCGTGTGGGCTAAGGCCCAAAACATATAGTATCACCTTTTAGTCGGGGATGTTGCATATAATATCATAACTGCTCTGTGTGGACCTTTGTGCTATTTTGGGAGACTACTCAATGAGGACGTGGAGTCCTCTAAAGCGGAAAACATGAAATGGCATGCATTGGGTTAGTCTCACATGGACAAATCATGAGAGGGATGCTAGATATATATGGGAGCATGGCCTTGACAAAGCATGACACGTTTTGATAAAAACGTATAGGCTAGAGCCTAAAGTGGACAATATCATATTTTTGTCAGGGATGCTACATAATATCTTAATGGGTACTGAGTCATTACGAGGAATATGGTGTTGACTTGATACCAATAAAGAAATTCAAGATGTATGTCTCGAATTAGTCCCACATTGACAAGTCACGGGAGAGATGTTGAGTATATATATACCTTGAACTTGTCAGTATACTTTTTACATCATGCAGTCCAAGACCCAAAGCGAACAATATCGTAGAGGGGTAGGATGGTATACGTAGTATTAGCGCAGCTCCATGTGGACCTTTGTGCCATGGTGGAAGACCACTCAACGAGGACCTTGAGTCTCCTAAGAGGTGAAGGGTGCATGAGACGTGCCTTGGATTAATTCAACATGAACAAGTCACAAGAGAGATACTGGGTATATATGGGAACATGGCCTCAACAAAGCGTGACACATTTTAAAAATCATACGGGTTAAGGCCCAAAGCAGACAATATCATGTTTTAGTCAGGGATGTTGCATATGGTGTTATATTCACTCTATGTGGACCCTCTATACCATTTTAGGAGACCACTCAATGAGAATCTTGGATCCTCTAAGGGAGGAAGGATGCAAGTGGCATGTCTTGAGTTAGTCCCACTTGGACATGTCACGAGAGGGATGCTTGCTCTATGTGGGAACATGACCTTGATAAGGCATGATGCATTTTGGTAAAATTGTTGGGGTTAAGACTCAATTCGGGCAATATAACATCTTGGGCAGGAATGTTACAAGCGAAGTTCTCGAGAGTTTTGAAAATTTTGGGCAAAGTTGATGAGGAAGGCCTTGGATCGTCCAAAGTAGTGGCCATTAGGAAAGTGCACTCTTACTTGTGCAATTCCTTCACTACTTGAATATGAGAGAGGATATTGTGCTTGGATTCCCTAATTGATATTGCAAGGACATCGTAGGAAACATTGGGATCGAGGATGATTGGTGAGTTTGTTGGTAAGATAGCTAATGTGTGTTAAGAGTATAAAAATATCACTAGCAAGCACATTAATTGTGTCAAGTAACAAATAAGTGAATATAACATCATTTCTACAATGATTACTATTAACTATCTATCTAATTTCCTAAAGTAATTAGGAGAAAGCATGAGTTTTTTAATAACAATAATTTTTCAATAAGAAAAAAAGAAAAAAAAAGTTTCGATGACAATAAACTTTGGATTATAATGGGATAAGATAAGATAAATTTTGTTCCACTAGAAGGTTAACTGAATATGAGTTTTAATTAACTTCAAACACCTAAATAGATTAGGATACATCTAAGATATGATTTCCTCTACAAGATGAATCAATTATCTTAACCTTGTATAGATTTGACTCTTGCTCTCCAAGATGACAATCTTATCCATTGAAATTATGATACATTATATTGTATCTTCAAAACTACCAATCATTTATGTCAAAGTTGGTTGGAACAATTGATTAATAGGACTGTGCCTTGAGAGGACGAGAGCTAGTAGTCCTGAGTTCGAATCCTAGAGGGACCACTTATCCTAGAGGGACCACTTTGGTCATTATTTACCTTCATAGCACCCAACTGAACACCGAATTTGTCAGATGTTAGTAGCCTTAGAAGTCGATAGGTTTACATAAAAAAAAGTTACCAATCATTTCTCTAGATCTTTAGGATGTCAATCAATATGCCGCACATTCAAAGCATTCATCATTAGGATGCTACCAGGATATGATACACAATTTTCAGCATAAAATTAAAAATCAATTTCAAAGATAAAAAAGAATAGTTAGCTATTCCATTCCAAAATGATAGTTAAAGTAAAGAACTCAATCAATCAACAAAGAAACATTAAACACAACATTCATGTTCACAAGAAAATTAAATAAAAAACTAGACTCTATTAAACTTTGACAAATTTTCCTTTCCAATAAATCTACAGATAAATAAAAATTGCAATAAGAGTTTATAATTAAAAATTAACTAAATACAAATGAAATTATGGACTAAGAACATTTTGATGATCTTATGTACAATCTTTGCACAAAAATCTCGTTCAGAATTATTTTTCTCTAAATATTGATGATTTCTCCAAACTTGAAGCATATGATCCAAACTTGTTGCAGTAAAAGATAATTATCTTTGATATCCTATTTATATGTTTGAAGATTTTCTCAAGTCATAGTAGGAGTTCTGAGAGTTTTATTATTAAAATCGCCTAATTCAATAAGGTTTCAACTCAAAATCATCTTATCTTTAAAATTATTTTTCAACACAAGACACAATTTGATAAGATTGAGTTCCAATTAACTTTCTTCATGATTCTACTTTTCACAACTCATGTTAATGATGCCATGATTGTGGTTGTGGCTTAAAAGTTGGTCTTTATGTTGTCACAACATGTGAAAGTAGTTTCATGGTCGTGATCGAGACTTCGGTAATTGATCATTTTCATGTCATAGGCCGAGTAATGATTTATCATGGCTGTGATACTCAAGTAGTAAACACTCAGTGTTGAAAATGATGTTATGGTATATAATGAGCGAAATTATATTTTTTGTTTGTCATGATCGTGAAATGTCCTGTCACATATCATGTCCAACTCTTATATGTGAAATCAACATCTTAAAGCTACAATATTGGCATCATTTTAACTTTGAACTAAGTATAATTTTTTTAGTGCCTTCATATTTTTGTCCTTATGTTTCCTAGAAAATAAAAAAAATTAGCAACAACTTTGGTAGTTTATGGCTAAAAATATTTAAAAGAGAATGCCCTAATAAAATAATGCATGTTATGAATAAGTTAATGAAAAATAAATTGACCATGATATTAAAAATATGTATAATTATGCATGCATCAACGACACATGTCACAATGCATCGAAGGAAGGAGATGTCCACCATTTTGTCATAATTGGCCACGAGCATAACCGTGATGTCGAAGCTCCCTAACCATTTGCCAGTGTGAACCTTCACTCTAAGGGAGATCCCCCATGGTTGAGATGAACTTTGAGTTCATTATCTTAAAGGTGGCAACAATCTTCTTGAGTAGTAATTTTAGCTTCTTAGTGGCCACTTCTAGCATGAACAACTACGATGCTCCTATGTCGATGAGGGCGGGTGAGGGTGTTGATCTTTTGTTTGATATCTGGAATCAAGCGACTGATGAAGTGCTCCTCGAGTCTATAGTGCACTTAGGACATGTGTTGAGCTCATGCATATCTCCTATATTTCCTTCTTGTCAGGGCAATAGGTGCAACTTTGTCGAACTCTCGAGTTAACTCTTAACGCTTACAAGTTTACAAGTTTAGATCAATAAAATAAAAAAAATGTAGAATCTTATAGGGACAAACTCTAAGATTCTAGTTAGAAAATTTATACAATTCCATACGAATCTACATGAGTCTATACACCTTCTCATTTTATATAATAAAACTATTCTAAAATTTTAATTATATAACTCAGTATTAAAAATGAAGTTAAAAAAGAAAATACTCAATGAGCCAAAATAGTGATGCATCTTTAATGCTCAATAAAGAGATTTATTTGATGATAATAACATATTACTTATGCTATAACTATATAAACTAAGTACATAGACTTGTCGACTTTATCATATGATTCTATGAGCCAAAAAAGTAATTTTATCTAAACTCTAGAGTCCAACAATCTTGATACATGGCATTGAATGTCGCCTTATGTAGACATTCGCTCGTTAATTATGAGGACTCTTGCAAATGTATCAAGGCTTTAGTGGCTTCCCTTCTCTCTATAAATTGTTGGAATTCTTATCGAGTGTCCTTTGCATTTGTCACCACTTGGATGATTTGGCTTCCTCTACTTGGCAACTTCAACTTCTCTCCCCACCACATCCCTGGTCGGAGGACTTTGCTGGCATGGATTTTGCATGTAGTATCCTTTGCATTTGTCACCATTCAGAGGTGTGACTTTCCTCTGCCTGGTTGCTTCGACTTCTCTCCCTGTCATGACCCTTGCTAGAGGCTTTGGTGGCTTGGGGCTTAGTTTTAAGTACTCCATAAGCGACTCGACAACATCAACCAATGATCGAAGGTTAAGTCACTCTCGACACTCCATTTCCACCCAAGTTCAAGATTTCAAATGCTTGACGAAGATGTCGAACAATATCTCTCTATCCAATCCAAGATTCTCAAAGCGAAGATTCGTGAAATCTTTTCTCTTTCAATGTGCCTTTCATATTAGCATTGAACAAGGAAATCTTGGCCTCCAATTTTGACTTGGTAGGGTAGAAGAAAGCTTAAAGTCCAAGGATGAACTCCTCTTATGTCTTAGTGGATTCCAATCATTCCATAGATGGGTCGTCCGCAGGCAACACAAGCACAAATTGGTCTTATCTTAAAGGTAGAAAGACAAGATATTCACCATTCTCGATGATGTCATGTTGAAGGTTTTTATCTACCTTCAGACATTCCACAAGGAGTAATTTATTTCCTTTGTCAACCTCTCACCTTTGTAAGACTTAGGCTTAGGAACTTCGATCCTAAGCTCGTGTGCGACACCTTCTTCACTAAGATCCATAGAATCTCTAAGGTCCATCATCATCAGTTCCATCAATTCGAGTTGCACATAAAGCAACCTCAATCTCATATTGAACGATTGTGATGCCCACCACCATGTACAACACTCACTCTTATGTGTCGCGAGTTGGTCTTGCATTTCGCTCACATCCATTTGGAGCTTTTCAAGGCAAGCTTCAAAGAATGACATGACATCCTTTGGCTTTGAGCAATCTTGCTTTGTTGGGGCTTGTCTTGAATGACATTATTGATCTCCAAATTTATATCATTTTTCAATTAGATGTCAACAATTCGATTCCCAAGACCACTCGTCGAGCAATTTCACAAAGATGCTCTCATAATAACTTGTCATGAGGCCTCTTTTCATTTGCAAGGCCTCGCGTGACATCTAAATGTTCTAATACTCTAGGTAACCTCTTTCATGATTTATTCATAATGAAATTGTAGTCATTTTGGTGAGACCTAATTAATTGTATCTTTCAACGTCATTTTGTTTTTTTTGTATGGATTAATGAACGCACACTTAAGGCACCCAACAGTATCATCTACTAACTTGCAAGATGAATTCTGAGTCATACACACAATTCTTGGCTAAACGCTAGCTATGGAGTTACAAACGCATTGTGGAACACCTCACGGGAAATGTTGTCCAACTTGACCATATAAACAACAATGCCACTATCGGGCTTACAAAAAGAACAAGTAAGAAAATAATTACAACTGTTGATTTGAAGGAATATATATTCAAAGTAAGAAGTTATGCATGTTGAATCTAGGATCCCGAGAATGTTTTGAATGATCACAAATTTATAAGTGAACTCAGCCTGTACTGATGAACTTGTTTGAGCTGATTTCTGTAACAGGATATATTCAAGTTCAGTAGAGTGGTCGACCTGAGCTAAAGGAATGGGCGACCGCTGCACACGTAATTTATACATGAAGAATCATATGTGTGCAGTAGGCGTCCTAAGGATATAACCGGTCGACCAGTATCAGAGAAGAAGAGCATATGAGCAGCAGCGAAGCATAAACGGTCGACCAAAGATATG